>JAGDQP010002598.1:36202-55784 GCA_022664845.1 Lepisma saccharinum | reverse complement strand
TGTGCAGTTGCAGTTATAAATATTTATTTTATAATATAGGCATATTATATTTTAATAAATAGGCTATAATATAGAAATATTTTATAATCAATATAATGTGCAAATCATAAGTACACGCTTCTCTCTCATTAGTGAAGGGTTATTCCTATATTACATAGACATTTCATTATATCATAAAGAAAATTGTTTTGAGAATTATCACAAACATTAATTTTGAAATTATCCGAATTAAAAAGAAAAATGAATAAAAACCCGGGTTTAAACCCAAATATGGCTGAGTTAAAACCCGTGTTTAAACTCCTTCAACCCATCGGGTAACTCAGTGCCCATCACTACTTACAGCACCAAATTCAAGCGACTTGAATCTACGCTTCAAAACTGATAACATGCAGTCATTATATAAAAACGAGAAGGGAAAGTGGTCTCTGAGGTGTCTTTCTGTGCAACGGGTAATACAGTAATAATATATTACTGAAAATTAACTAGTAGGCCTATTAATTTGTACGTTAGAGAATCAATAATATACCAGGATAAATATTGCATATGGCTACTCATGGGTACTCAGGTTTTAATTTATTGAAAAAATAGAGCGAAAAACGATAAAAACAGTAACTAGCTTTTTATTTCTACAAGGAACTATATACATTTTTAGATTTTTCTGTTATTAAAGAAAACGTTGATATTTGTTTCATTCAAGTGTAAATAATAGAGTTATAAATAATTTATATAAACTTTATAACTCCTAAAACTATATGTGAATTGTGAACGAAGATTGTAAGAAACTTGTGAAGCAGTTGCCAATGTTAATGCCTTATTGGAAATTAAACTGATAAACATTATGTTGCAGCGCTTAATCACTACAGCATCACTTTAAGAAAACTAACCCAAATAACATCCGTAAGATCTTAATAACAAAAATGTTTTACTGTATACATGGTACTCGTATACAAGGGTACCGATACCGTTATGCATGTTGCCTAAATGAACAAATTTGCATTTAGAACCATTACGAACAACAATGCACATACAATACAATAATAGGGTGACTTCACCATTAAATGAACATACACCAGTGATTCAACACTTCCAAAATCCAAATATTTTCTTTTCAAACAAGCTATTTGTTGGCTGCTTTCTTTTCCCTTAGTCCTTCAGTGTTGCTGCAACTTTTCAAGTGGCTGCTCAATCATTAGTTCATGAGGCGGGTCTGCTAGGTTGTCTCAAGGTTGTCTGTCCACTGAGGCCAGCTGTGCCAAGTGCTCCAAGTTGTTGCTTGAATTCACTAAAATAACCAATTTATGGCGTTACTTAGAATAGGTTTATAGCCTTGTTCCATCGGATTCTGATTTATTTTAGAAAATAAAAGCTTAAAAGTACATTTTACGGCTCTCCGAAACTTGGTAAAGCATTTGCTGTATTTATTATTGTTATGTTCATGTAATGGAACTGTTTGTTGCCATAAACCAGTAAATGAACACCCGTTCATTCATGGGGACATCTGCAGAATTTTACTACGCCATCCAATTAGTCTCTAACAAAGAGTACAAACAACCAATAGTGAAACTCAATGTGGAAACTTTATAGAATTGAAGAAAACCAGTAAACGATCAGCATGTTTTACTGGTGTTCATTTAATGGCACAGACCATGACTGAGCAAACTTGTTTAATTATTTTTCGTTATGTTTTTATTGTATATTTGACTTCAAACTTAATAGGCCTGTCACTAAAATCTAGTTTACACCGTATAACAAACTAACAATAATTCGTAATATTTATTATTTGGTTCACAGGTTAGTAAATGTATAGCATGCTGTACTGATGTTCATTTACTAGGACAGAAGAACCAATCAGTGAACGATTAAATTTTGTCATAGACCATTTTAGACCTAAATGAGAGTATAGCAACAATAACAGGGATAAACAACAGGAAAGGGAATTGATATGGAAGTGGCATTGGTCTTACATTAAGGTACCATCCCAGCATGTGATTAGTGATTCATCTTGAATTTACTTGTAGCGTTTTGTATTTACGAATCAGCCGGGATGGAGTAGGTGCCTTAATGAACCATCTCGGTAGTCGCCTATTAAAACAGATAAAACCTGTCTGGATGGTCGGCGGCTGGGTTTGAATCGCGTATTTACACAATGCCAACCTGAAGTCCGTAACGCCTGAACCACGGGGCTGGGTATTTTCTTAGTGGGATTGAGGAAAACCAGGAGAAACTTCAACCAGAATGACCGGCTCCTATTTTTTATTTAAATAACTATGCCTACTGTCGTGCAACTTGCGTGTAACATCCATTTCTGTCTGTTTTAGAGCTTCTTAGTTTATCTTTCTTTTCTATCAGATGGCTACAAACCACAGAGAAGGAAGTGTAAGAGCTGGTGATAGGAAGTACAAAAGGTTTAAATATAGTACAGAAGATCTGCGATTAGCCGGGCTGACAGCTTCAGCATAGGCCCTGGTCGGCACCATCCCGAAGCTTTCCCCTCTCCTATCCCGACCTGAGCCTTAGATTCCTAAAAACCTTAAATAAAATTCAAATTCAGTTTATTTTTAAATTGTTGTTTTTGCTCAAACAATTCCCAACAATTGCTTCACAGGAGACAGTAAATAAGGAGAACGCAGCATGGCATCATGATTTATGTTGTCTTAGTAGGTTCTGAGTTGAATGTTGTCGACAGGCGAACAGAGCGTTTGTATAAAGATTCACGGCACTTGCTGCTGCTTTTGTTTCACTTCAAGTGTATTTTAAAGGATGGGCTTCGTGTTTGAAAAAATATTAAGAATATTATATTTTAATTAGAATACCTATAAGTTCAAACTGTTGGTTTCCTTGAAATGCTAATATCTGGTTCAGTATCATACTCACATCATCGATAAAAAAAAAATACACATGATATGAATGCCAAGTATAAATGATTCACAGAAAGTTTCGTTGTTTATATCCATAAGAATTCACAAAGGCCTGTTCAGCAACTAATGAGGATTATAAAATGCTTTTTTTTTCTGAAAAGATAGAAATATACCGAAACGTCGAGCATAACGATACATGTTCTGTAAATTAAATTTTATAATTGAATGAAAATTACTGAAGGCATACGTTGGTAATATTGATTGACTTTATATTGCTCTTTTTAAACAATACGCGACATCGTTCAACAGTTTCTGTACTACTCGCTTAATCGAAAATATTCTTGTTTTTTTATGCACAAGGCCTTTAACCAAAATGTCTTAAATAAATTCAAAGATATATTTATTTTGAAATATAAACTCTAAATTATCTGTTACAAAAGTTTCAATGATAACAAGTATCCAGCACACTAAACCCATTGATAATTGCTCCTACTGCTGCCTCTTTCCTTTCGCACAGCACTGACTGACCAACTTATTTTCGTTGCGCTTAGTCACCTTTAAGTTGTTGTTTTGTAATGTATATGAGTTTCGGAATGTGATGTGAGATTCGTTTTCCGAACTTATCTTAAATATTGTCCCAGAAAATAGATATTAAGTAATTTTATCCTATGCCTTGTGTCTAGGGTAAGAACACAAGCTATAGGATAAAGATGGGAAGAACACAAGACATATGATCGCTAGTTTTAGGATGCCATATTATTTCCACCTTCCCTAAAATATGCACCTAGATTTATATTAGTACATTTAAGAATTTAGTTATGCCGCGAAGCGTAGCTAGGGTGGAATATTTCCTTGTGCCAGATCGACGAATATTTAGAATTTGCGTTAAAATGTGCTTACGGAAGTGACACATACTGAATGTTATTCATGTGCAAGCAATTTTAATTTCGAAGCAAGTAAGAAACCTATAGGGCCGCGTGGCGACTTATGTAAAACACTTCATTGTCTGCTCATTACAAATTTGTTCCATCGCTTAGCCCTTAGAAATACGAAGTTCTTTGAATCTTCTCTCAATTTATTATACACACATTTTACCTATTGTTGCAACAACTTCTTCATATTATAACTGAATTGAAATGTATTCTTCCTGTATTTTGGTGAATATGAGAACATTTCTTGAATTAATATTAATTGTTGCTTTTATTTTAAAATGATTTTGCATAGTAAAATTTTTGTAGGTGTAGATGTAATGGATTGCTTGCGCTGGAACTACTCTCATTATCAAGCTACATGCTAATAATTAATGATTTCTCGATCAAGCTTCAGTGGCCAGAACTTCCGCCAGTTCACACGATTTCCGTTCTTTATCCTCAATGTCGAAAAACTCATTCTGCTTTTATCATTAGCTTGCAATTCAGATAATGCATTTACCTATAAATCTTTGAGTTCCTCTTATTTTTAACGAATGCAACTCGAGATGTCATCATTATGTGTTAAAATTGTCCTAACTTTCATCACACTATCAATTATTTTATCGGAGTTGATACTTGATGCTCTGATTATTTTCGTCGTTTCAACCACATAAAGGCGTAAGCGACAATTTTGGGATTATTGTGGAGTCTGCTGATGAAAACTTTCAAATTTATTTCAAAGTTGTGCATATGTGATTGCAGAGTGTTTATTTAGTTATAAAATTTATTGTTTCGAGAACTCTTAAGCAAATAAAAGGAACTGACGTTAGTTTTGCTTTTTTTTTGGAAAGTTAGTAAAATCAGCTTTATGTGTTTCTACCGGCGATAAGACATCTAATCTTGATCGGAACATTATCCTTATAAATTTGCGTATCACGGATATTTGACTTAAATGTCTGAAATCAAAACTGTGATTCGGTATATTATTTATATATCCTACCTCTGAACCTAATCAAAACCAATACTTCTATCCATTCCGTAATTTATTATAAAAGCTGACAAGATAACACTTAGCACAAAAACATTAATGTGTTTCAGAGATATAACACTTGACTTCTTCAGACTTTATAACACAACACCACTTTCCATATTATATTTTAACAAAGAATGGTAATGTTCATAAATTTCAAAATAAGTTTAATAAATAAAACCGGAGAATTATAGAAAATGAAACTTGGAGTATATAGTTTAAGGGTTTTTCAGTTTGGCAATGGTCAATGAAGGGGACCTACATAAGTGAGCTGTAAGCTGTGAACCGTATCTACTGGAACGACCGGCTCAGCCTTATTGTGACATAAATATTTAGGAGTATGATATTTACATGACTAGTGCTCGACTGGATGAGAATTTGCCTTAAATATCAACACATTTCAAGTGGAAGTTGCAGAGGACAATAAGTAATGTAGAACGAATAAAAGAGCATAATCGTGTAAGGACACTAATATATCGCATTTTATATTCTTATATAGATATGAGATTATGTCGTCAGTGAAGAGGACTGAATGATCCTGACAGTTTTACAAAATCTTAGTGTGAAAGCCAAGTGTGGGATGCTCAAGGTACAGGATTTAGATCATTCTACGTTAGTAATAGCAGATTCTGGAGTTACTCTCTTCTCGAATTAGGGTTTGAAAATTTTCAGTTTGATATTATCACACAATAAGATCACTGCAGTCAGTATTAGTGCATATATCGGTTAATCGTGAAACTTAACAACCATAGGAGAAATTATTTTGCCCATATGAGTTGATTCATAAGAAGTGTCATCTTCGGAATCGTTCGTGGGCTTAATACGTACTTCTATACACTATTTTGTAACATCATTTCTTGGACAGTAGAATTTCGATTATAATATTTTCATTTTCAAACACGAGGACATGCATGACGGTATTCATGTGTAATATTACAGTACACGAGAGGGGAACTTCAAGATGGGTACACAAAATCTATTAACGTTACAAATACTGTGGGGTGCGTGCATATACGAAAGTGTGTGAAATATGAATACCGCATCAATTAATAAATTCTATCCTATTCCCGTTGCAGAATAAAACACAGTAAATTACTTTTGTAACGGAAAATCCCTTCATTTTAGGATAAATTTCTTTTGTAATAGTCCAAAAGTGTCATGAAATTTCATAATTTGGAATCATAAACTTATTTTCTAATAATTTACAATTAGAATTATTCTAGTTTTACGTAACAGTCACTAAAAAAACGTAGTTTCACCGTTTATGATTTGATACTGGCAAAATGCAGCCCAACCCAGTCCCTCTACCACTCTATATAGAAGAAAAAATTGTTTACCAACCAGTTTTTGAAATTTATTTTTAGCTTAACAAAAGTTTGACTCAAAATGAATGCCGAAGAGAAACAACAGTTCCTATTAATGAGTAATGCTTTAAAAGTAAGTGTAGCGTAAGTCTGGGACTTAAATCTCCATATTCTAAACGCCTAATATTGTTTACATTTTAGTGATGATGGAAATTAGTATATTAATCATATGACCTGAGGGGTCGAAGTAGAAATTTCTAAAATTGGCCCATACACAGTGTGCAAATTAAACTTTTTAGCCAGGGAGGGTAAAACATAACGCACGGATTTCAACAGGCAATATATATATATATATATAAAATTCACAACAACATTCAATCCTTATCGGATGAGGTTTCTCCCGAAGGGAGGAGTTGGTCTACTGCTCGCACGTTAAAGGTCTGCACGGGCTCGGGCTCCGGCCGTAAAATATTAAATATTCAACGATATTTCTCGGGCCTAGCTTTGTAAATATACTGTGCAGCGATATTCATCGAACCGTTCTTTCGAGAGAACTTTTAACGCACATCTAAATTTGTAACTTCGGTAAAACAGGAGACGACCACAGTAAAAGTCTGATTATCACTGTGCAATGAAAAGAAAAACTAACTGTGTAGTGGACAGACAAAGTAAAAAAACAGAAATAAACATATTTAGTTTGTCTGTGAAGTACTGTTTTTTACACTGAATTAAAAGAACAAAAGCATTCGGAACAAGAATTTGCACAAATGGATATCTTGTTCTAAATATTTAGAGTGTTCATATCGTTTGTTAACGAACGTACTACTACAGAATGATTGAGCTCCATGGCTGATTCTGAGTTGTGTAACTACAAGTACGTAAGTATTTCCATTTCATGAGAATATATATAAAAGAATATTACTTTTTAGAGAATCCATATTGTTAATAAGTGTAAGCAAGGGAATAAAAATACAATTTTGCATTAATTATTAAGTTTCTGTAATTCGCGCTCATGTGATTACTACACAAGGTCGGGCCTAAAGGCTAAAATATATTTCGGGTTTGGGTTGGGCCTCATAATTTAAATTCACGGGCTGGGCTTAAAATTCCGGCCCGTGCAGACCTCTATCGCACGTTGACCAGACGTGTTGTGAGGAGAGCCGAAGCTCTGCTGCTCCCCAATTGAATTATGATCTTGGGTGGGCACCATTCCAGACCTCACTTTGGAGAAAATCTCTTGACACAACCGGTAATCAATCCCGGGACCCCATGATCAGCAGTCGGCGACGGTAACTGCTAGACCAGCGGAGAGAGAGAGTGTCCCATGCTTCAATAGTAGGTTACTAAATCAAACCAATCATACTAAATTTTTCACGTTAAGATACTTCATAAACACCACTAAAGAAATTGCTTCCAAATAGGCTTCTTAGCTGCTAGTAAAAGTTCATATATCCTTGTCCCATGCATGAAAATAGTTTCAACTTCTGCCAAATAAAATTTTTCCGATTTTCTATCTAACCTTGATCGAAATATCTTCTAGCGGGAAGAAATTTATCCCTGGCAGGAACAAAAAATAAATTTGTCAGATTGGGAAACTTATTTGCCAGGGGGGAAATCCCAGGCATCCCCCCGTTAATTCGCACACGTTGAATAAATCCACGTTGGACCAGATTTTCGCCCTGAGACAAATTTTGGAGTAGAAATGGAAATGCAATGGGACGATTCACTAGGTATTCATTGATTTTAAGAAAACATATGATTCTATCAAAAGCGAAAAGTTATATAATATCCTGATACGATTTGGAATTCTGAAAAAGACTGGTTCAAATAGTGATGATGTGTCTCAGCGACCCCATAAGCAGAGTACTGATAGGTAATAATATGTCAGATAGATTGAAGATTTGCAACAGATGGAAACAAGGGGATGGCTTATCACCACTACTGTTTAACATTGCGTTAGAATATGCGTTTTTAAAAATTAAGGGGGACAGAAAGGGAGTAGAAGCGTGCGATTAGTCTACAAGTGAACATAGATAAAACAAAATACATGATAACAAGCAGAAACTTAGGGAATTAAGACAATAAAAACATAAGAATTAGAGATGAGGTCGTAGAGAAAGTAAACAAATTTAAATACTTGGGAGCATACGAAACAAGCAAAAATGAGGTCACGGAAGAAATTAAAAGTTGCTTAGTATCGGGCAACACATGTCCAAAGACAGTCCAAAAACTTCGAACATCGCGGTTAATATTAAGGAAATTGAAAATATACAGAATGGTTATTCTGCCAGTAATACTTTACGGTTGCGAAAGCGGAAAACGACCCTGGCAGATGAGCATAAATTACGTGTTTGAAAATAGTGTCTTGAGAAAGATGTACTGGCCGAAACGGAATAAGATGACTGGAGAATGGAGGAGACTGCATAACGAAGAACTTCACTACTTTACTACGACTCACCCGATGTTGTAAGAATAATTAATTCACGACGACTAAGATGGGTAGGCCATGTATGTAGTTCGGATGGGGGAAAAGGAAGGTTATATATATTCTATCCTGGTTGGAACGGCGGATGGAAAGAGACAGTTGGGAATACAGGTACATCGTTGGGAGGACAATATTAGAAAAGATCTTCGACAAGTAGGTATTTGTGATGAATAGTGGCTTGATATTGCCCAGGATAGGATCCAATGGCGAACGTTTTTTTTCTGCGGCGATTAACTTGCGAGTTCCTTAAGCCATAGAGTAAGTTAGGATTTACGCTCCTTATGGAATGTATGGTAACAAAAATTATAAGAAATACAAGTTTCCAGAAAAATTGTTCAAATGGGTATTTTACCACTTAACTGGTATCTACCTGGCTCGTGGTATATTTTAGGAAGTTATTCAGAAAGGTGTATTGGGATTGATAATACCTTCCTACCGAAATCAAGTAATTTGAATTGAGTAATTTTGTTGGCAATTATCAGTCTATTGCTTAACTAAAAACGAAATTCAAATTAGTAAATACTTTCTCAGAAATTGAAGCTTTGTAAAATTATTTTTCATGTTATTGCAATAGATTTGTAGCACTAGTTAGTGTACAATGAATTATAATTCTGAAAGTGGTGGGTGAAAAATTAAGAATGGAGATAGTAAACTCAAATTTATACTTGAAATTGCGTATTTTCTGTCTACAATTTATACATTTTTCTGCAATTTTAGACTTATGAACAGTTTTATAATGAATATTATTATACTTATCGGTAGATGTCCGAGTTTAAGCGAGTGCCTTCATTTGTGACCATGGAGTTTAGGTGCGGTTAGATATCTTAACACTTTCGTTTCTTTCTTTTAAAGTGTGTAAACATACATAACCGCACCTAACTTTACCAAACCTCCACGTTCTCATGGCCACAAATTAAGGCGCTTGCTTAAACTTTACTTCTTACCTTCATATCTGATAGTAAACGTCAACAATGATGACGCTATCATTATTATCTATATCCATAATTATGATACCATAAACAGAACTTTGTAATTTTTCGTCCGATAAGGCTTGACTTCAGTATCGCAATTATTAGTTAGCTTGTTTCAACGGCGCACTACGGATGTCACTATTACCAAAAAAGTTGTTGCATGATGCACGCGGCCACTCGAAAAGTAAACTAGCCTGATATAAAAATTTATATGAACTTTCAGTTCAGAGTAAGAAAAATAGACATACAACGCAACAACTTAAAAAAGTAACATAACGGGTTTCACACGTCTGTTAGACTAACGCGACTCTTCCAGACAGAATAACAGAGGGCAGTTCGCAGCTACATTAGCGCTATTCTCCCTGTGTAAGAATAAAACACGCACGAAAGGTACACTAGAGGTCATGACTACGAAAAATTATGGAGAAGGGAGCTACAGAAAATCACCCTTAAGTGTCTCACAGACCTCGTAATACTAGTTGAGGGCTAAAATTTAAATTACAGAGTATATTGGAGACTGGTTACCTGTCTGTGAGTTTAACACGATAGCATCTAGAAACAAATTTCCTGGATGCTACAAGTGAAAATAATACTCTTAATTGTCGTACAAGACCAATTAGACGTTCATATTCTTACTGTTTTAAGAGACCTGTTTCCCCCAATATTATCTTTCTTGCCACTCCTTGTTAGCAAATGCGAACACTATATTCACCTCACATTCTTCACGTTGGGAAGATTTTCTTCCGCATTAATTTCGACGTAATTCTTCTGTAAAGAGTTTAAAATAATTTATATCGCATACTTAAAATCGTAATGTTTCTCCTCTATGCATCTTCCTAGTGTATTACTATGTTTATATATTTTTGCACAGTCTTAGGATTCACAAGCTGATTCGGCTTGTACTACGTTATATGTAGTCCAAACCTAATTTTGAGGACGAATTTTTATACTCCTAAGATATATTAACTTTCTTAGCCCTATGAATTTTCTAATGTTTATTCGTCACTTTTCCTCGAAAAGTTTCTTTCGTACTTTAACATACGCAGGTCACAAGTGTAGTTACTTCCGAGTTTGATTCTCGTCTCTACCAAGGGATTTTTGCAGTCTGGAACGATGCTTACGCAGGATCGTCATGCAATTGGGGAGCTACTGTGAATAAAGAACAGTGCCATCACAGTTGAGAGGTTCTGCTCTTATCTCTTAATGTCTGGTCAGTGTGGGACAAGTAGACCAACTCCTCCCTCCGGGAGAAACCTCATCCAGTAGCGGATTGAATATTGTATTATTATTATATATTTGCAAATAATAATAATAATATATATACGAGGGTCATTTAACTCGAACTGGCAACACTGCTACGATTGCAGTGTCGTGTGGGCAGGAGACAAATGACGAACTTAGTATGTGCCGTGGATGTGTACGAGTCAGTTCAACGCTGCTGCGTTCCCATATTACGGTGTGCGTGGCGAGTAGACAGTGTTAAAGTGATTGTTGTGTGAAATATCGCCCTAACGCAATGTTCACGCGTGCAGAACAGCGTGTTTATCAAATTCCAAGTTTCACGAGGGCGCAATGCTAGAACGATTCACAGAGGATTAGTAGAGGCCTGTGGTGAAACTGCTTTACCGTATCGGACAGTGGCGAGATGTGTTGCAGCATTTCCGGTGGGACGACAGTCAACAGACAAAATGCACGGTGGAGGGCATATGCGAACGGCTACGGACGAAATTCATCTTGCAAGACTACGGACACTGCTTGACGGTGATCGGCGCTGGACTTGTAGTGAATTGTCGAAGGAGCTGAACATTTCGTCCGGATCAGTGTTCCGCATGCTAACACAAGATCTTGGAATGCGGAAAATTGCAGCCAGATGGGTACCCCATGCTCTGACCGAGGTTCAAAAGTGGCATAGGTGGGAATGTGCGCGCCTACATCTTCAACGTTACCATCAGGAAGGTGATGACTTCATGCACCGCATTATTGCAAGTGACGAAACGTGGGGAAGGTCCTACGAGCCTGAATTGAAACGTCAGTCGAGTGAATGGCGCCACCCAGAATCTCCACGACCGGAAAAGCTTAGGCAAGAGCCAGCAAACGTGAAGGTGATGATGATAATGTCATAAGACCACGAAGGCATTATCCTGTCACATCAAGTTCCACCGGGCGTTACCGTCAATGCTGCATACTATGCTTCATACCTCAGTCACCATTTGCGACCAGCAGCAAACGTCCACACCTCCTGGAGTCTGGACCAATTCTCCTACACGGCAATACCCGATGCCATACAGCCCATCCAGTGCAGACTTTGTTACGACGATGGGGATGGGAGTTCCTGCCATATTCCCCGGATATGAGTCGCTGCGATTTTTTTTTCAAAAATGAAAGAACCTCTCAGGGGCAAACGTTTCAGACATTCCGCACATTGTTCGTGCCTTAGGGCGCACTGTCAACACCCTCTCACAAAGTGGGGCTTTGACAGGTATTCAACGGTTACCAGACATCTGGCGAAGGGTTCGACAGGCAGGCGGAGACTACATCGAAGTACTGTAAGCTTGAGGTGAGTGATTCACTACATTCCATTTCACAACTATATTGCCACTTCGAGTTAAATGATCCTCGTATGTACATATATATAATAAAGTATGTATGTATTAGATACGGAGTATCTGAACTGGCCAGTTCGTAGTTGTGGATTTTAATTTTTGTGATTGATGTGTAGAATATATTATGATATATGTTTTTAATCGATCTTCATATTTTCTGTGTAACAAATATGTAATATTTATATGAAATTTTTCTATGTAATGATAATGCGATGTAGTTCTATTTTTTAGAGCTGTATAGGGAAATACTTTTGGGTCCGGCTGTACTTTGAACTCCATAGTGATCACATAATGAAGAGGAACTGCAGCCAGTCAGCTTTCAGCAAGGACTCTCTTCATTACATGTGGAACATCTGCTTTTCTTGGAAGAATGTGGAAGACCTATATAATTGGACGTCACGTAAGTCTCGTGGCCTCTTGTACTGGCGATAACAGCAGCATCATCTTTCATAGGATCCCCTCTGCTAGACATGGTGAGGGGGGGTTTGTGATAAGAAAACAATTTTCTTAAAGGGAGATAATACTTTCAGATTAAGAGAGATCAGAGTGCACACAGATTAGTTTATCAAATTAAAACGCAACATTCTCAATATACTTCCTCTTTACATATTCATATTTTCATCTCTTGAAACTGAGCTAGGAATCCAGATTTGTGAGAAATTATTGAGATAAGAACTCGAAATATCAAGGTCCGCCGGTGGTATTTGCAATATAATGAAAGAGCATTACATGGGAGAAAAACAGTTTTGGAGCTGCTTGTGCCAATCGTGGATTTGTGTGAATGTTTTGGTAAAGTAACTGTAAGCTCAAGATTTGCCAAGAGAAACTAAAACAGTGTCCTGACCAGAATAAGAAACTTAGTTTCGTTTTGAAGGATTTTAAGGCGTCCCATCTTGTATGCTTGTCAGTTGTGAATCTGTCTGAAAGGTTTAAGGTTCTGTAACATTGTATGATCAGCAGGACGAGTTTGACAAAAATTATGCTTGAAAAGACGACGTCTCTTTTCACTCAGTTCATCTAGAAATTAATGTTACTCCCACTACTTTAAAGAGGGACTAACAAGAAGTCAAGGTTTGCTATATCCCCCAATGTTGAGAAGGTGAAATTTAGTTTTGTTTAGAGTAAAAAGAATCCTATGAAAGGGAAGAAGGCATGGTAGTAATCAGACCAAGATACATAAGAATATGGCCGCCTTTGTGAAAACAGGGAATAAGCTAGGTCGGAAAATATGCAAGTTAAGTATGAAAATCAGTGAACTTGCACTGATCAGTGAAAGGTGTTTATTCTTTGCTTTTATGTAAAAATTACTAAATGTTATAGAGTGTTGTGTGTTAATTTCTTGATGAGTGTGATTTCCCTCCAAGAAACAGAAAATTCTTTTTGTCAATTAGAAAAATATTGGGGGAATAATTAATCAGATTATACAGTAAAGTAGTCAATAAAATTAACTTATTTATCTAGAAATAAAGAAATTTATCTTGATCCAAAAATGTTTATTTCCTGTAACCTTGAGTTCCAAAGAGCTTTGATGTTCCTTCGCGATAAGTAATTTCGTATTAAGAAAGTTGGTTACTAGTTTTACTCTTTTTTTATTCTTCTGAGACAGAAGAGGCACCTAAACGGGTTTTATTACTCATTGGGTCTACATCTACAGCGCCACTCTTAAATAACTTGAAGTGTAATAACATTTTTTGAATTAATAAAATTTCACATTGTATGAGTTCTCTATGTACGATCAATGAGTTTTCTGAGATAATTTTACTCTACATTCTTGGCATTCTTAGGGTTATTGGAATTTATCAATTATAAAATGTCTCTTCAAGTCATATTTCTTCGATTTTTCTTACATTCTGGGCAGTCAAAAGTTTAGAAGAACGTACGAATTCTCATATGTGATTTTAGATTATCTTTCTTAGAGAAACTATTTACATTCTTGGCGTTCATAAGGTTTCAGGCTTGTATGAATTGTCATATTTTCTATCTAGTTAGTTTTCTAATTAATTTTTTTTATTGGTATTCATAAGATAGGCCTCTGTGATTTCTCATATGTGTATCCAAGACACCTTTCCTCGAAATTTTTTTTACATTTTTGATATTCATAAAGTTTTAGGCTTTAATGGATTCTAACACATTTATTCAAATTACTTTTATTCATAAATTTTCTTTTACAATCTTGACATTCGTAAGGACTCATGCCTGCATGAATTCTCATATGGTCGATCAAGTGAATTTTCCGAGAAAAGTTTCTTCGACATTCTTAGCATTCATAAGGCCGAAGTCTTTTGTGAATTCTCATGTGTCTATTTAAGGCACTTTTTACTGAAAATTTCCTTTTACATTCTTGGAATTCATAAGATTTCAGGCACGTATGTATTCTCATATGCGTATTCAAGCAACTTTTAGTAGAAAATTTTCCTTTACATTCTTGGCATTCGTAAGGTTTGAGGCCTGTATGAATTCTCATGTACGATTTTAAATTACATTATAGACAATTTATATTTACATTATTTGCATTCATAAGGTTTGAGGCTTTTATGGATTCTAACATGTTTATTCAAGTTACTTTTATTCGAAAATTTTCTTTTACAATCTTGACATTCGTAGGGTTTCATGCCTGTATGAATTCTCATATGGTCGATCAATTGTGTTCTCCGAGAAAATTTTCTTCGACATTCTTCGCATTCATAAGGTTGAAAACCTTTATGAATTCTTATATGACTATTCAAGTTACTTTTGCTCGAAAATTTTCGTTTACATTCTTGGCATTCGTAAGGTTTCAGGTATGTATGTATTCTCATATGTGTATTCAAGTAACTTTTATTAGAAAATTTTCTTTTACATTCTTGGCATTCGTAAGGCTGAATGACTTTATGAATTCTCATATGTCTTATCAAGCTACCTTTCGCTGAAAATTTTCTTTTACATTCTTGGCATTCGTTAAGTTTCAGTCCTTTATGAATTCTCGTATGCGATTCTAAATTACCTTCATATTCTTGGCATTCGTAAAGTTTACCCATGGGATGAATTATTTGATACATTTTCTCATTTATATTCTGTGAAAAATCTTCTCGGCATTCTTCGCTGTTTGAACTGCTTTCTAGCATACGCCTTCCCTGTTCTTCACTTAACTTACGTAATTGGGGAAATTCACAGAACTCAAACACATTTCCCGCTTCCTCCCTTATTTTCTCTTCTTTTACATCAGCGCTATGTTGTTGAGTTTCTTCTAAACTACTCGCAAAATCCTGTTCTGTATCTTCAGCTTTGAATGTATTAATCAACAAGGGATCTAAGTCATTCTGTTCTATATTCAAAGAATCGTTCAAGTAATTATTGTCGTCATTTCCTGATATTTCTACGAATTCTGTTTTAGGGGATTTACCACCCTGAAAAAAGAAAATTAATATTAAGATAAAAATGGTCTATTGATCTTTATCTTTGAAATAAATTCATAATGTGTAATTTTTTCTATAGAACATCGTATTATACAAGGAACTTGTTTATTTTTGAGTATTTTACAATGTTATTCTTTAAGATAATTCATAGCCTTTAGGCTTCTAAGGCTCAAAGCCATCAAATTTTATTTTTCAAGAAATTCTGTACATCGAACTTAAGGAACACAATATGTCAGATGTTTAATGTCATATTGTCGGCAAGAACACAGTGATTTTTATCCTTTTTTCAGGAGAGCAGAAGCAAAATTTGTTCTTTCCATTCACTTCATAGTTTTGAAGGTATATAGTTTCTGAGAGAGGAAAAACATATTCTAGAATCATACACGGCAGCTTGTCATATAAAAGAAACCTTTTGAAAACCGGACTGTTGATATAAACCAAAATTCGCATTTTTATCGATTACACTTTTGTGTGTTTGTAACGGTGAAAACGATCAGTGCAAAAAGTATCAAATTTGATAAACGTATTGAAAGTGTGATGCAACTTCATAACAGCTGAGAGAATGAGTGGCACTTCGAACTACACAAATTGAAATAAGGGAAATCAGAGTAAATGTGAACGCTTTACGACGTTGTGCACAGGGGTTTGCGATGTTAAGAATATAAGGCCATTCTTGATATTGACGATGAAGAAAACTACAAAAAATGATGATATAAAAGTAGACCAATCGATGGAGATTCTTGTAGACCAAGTCTGATTCAAGAACCACTAGATATCAGCTGGTAGTAAAATAATGAGTAGTTCCACAGCAAAGAATCGACTACTTTTGACTTATAGATATCTGAATATGCAAAGCCATTCGAAAATAAAAGCAAGAAATATTAATTTAAAAGGTCACTTCTAGTGACTAATGCACTGGAGGAAGTAAATTTTAACTCAGTTTTGATAAGCAATAAGTTGTTCAAACTCTACACAAGAAAAATACGTAGATGACAAAGTATGAAGAAGATCCCAACCGGTTAGCACGCGTCAATGCTATGTGTATGACACGAGAGTGGCCTTCATTAACATGGGCAAAAATATAATTTCGAATTTGTACGGACGAAGCCCCGGAAAATGATCATTGTCGTACCATAGTCACGTGACAAAAAAAATAGGTTAATAGAATAGCATTCAATGGCCGGCAAACGGCTGACTTTTACGTCCGCGGAGTATATTTTAAAGGAACACTGTGACTACGCAAAATTTCATTGCTTTATTTTTAAAAACGGCATCACATTTCTGAACTGTGTTTATGCAAAACAGTATCCACGGTGTTATGTAATACCGTTTTATCGATCGGGTAATAAATCGAGTAGGTGTACATCTTTGAAATTTCTAGGATGGCTGGCTCCCTCTCCAGCAAATTATCTTGTGACAGTTGTTAATTTTGCTGAATGTAATCCCTTCATCAAGTGCCCTGTTCTCCCGTTCTAATGATAACAAGAGTTTTCAAGAGAAATATCCAAAACAATATCTATTCTTTGACTGCAGCTCCCTATGTTTAAAACTTGGTGCAAGATAACAGCTGAAAATTCTTGAAAATGCTTTTTGTTCTCCATGTGCAGACTCAAAAAAATATTGGCGGTGGGTCAAGGTCGGATCCAGATTCCAGATGACGAGTTCAAGACCCACATCGCACTACGACCTTCAATAAGCAATTGAAGAGAGGTCTTCAGTTCACTATTCCATTGCTAGTTTTATTCAAAAGACGAATATCTCTCTTTGTCTCTCTATCTCCCTCCCTCTACCTACCTACCTATATGTGAGGGATGGAGGAAAGTAAACTTAAAATGATATGCAAGAATCGTATTAGCAATACTATTACCTGGAAAATACGTATTGAGAATGTAAGAGCAAGCTAAACCTGAATTATTAATCTCTTTTGTTCAAAGACAAAATTCGGGAACGCAATTTTTTATTATTAGTTTGTGATCGAAAAGTGCGTTTCACTTTATTTCAGAACCTGGCTCTGAGTTTGTATCAGAAATGAAAGATCACAGGACCATCCGGGTCAATGTTTGGACCGGATCACCATGGCTTCGGATCCGGTGACCCAATTTAGACCAGGTAACCCGAAGGAAAAACGGATTTTTCAATTATTTATTTGCGTTTCAACAGCGTTTCTTTCAGAGGTTACCAGGGCTGGAGATGTTACTCCCAGAACACGAAAATTACGACACCGAAATTCCCCGTTAATTATATTTTCTAGACTGGGTCAACCGGGTTAAGTTTAAGCTCTGTTTTATATAGCCGCAGAATTTATTACATAAATGAGTAAAAGGTTAAATAGCTAAAAATTAAACAGTAAATAATACAATAGCAATTATAATAAATATTAGGTTGGAAAAGGAAATTGAAGAATAAACAGGGGTCAATTCGCCGTCACGCATGTAATCGTTTAACTCAGAAATTGCTTTGTTGTGTAATTCCAGGAAGTAAACAATAACTAAATAACAAGAAAATAAGAAAAATATACACAGCTACTGCCTTAAGACTAAATTTCAAAGTATACTATTTTCAAACGTCACAGTGTTACCTATTGTGACTGGTGAATTTATGTTAAGGCCAAACATTGGAAAAAATATTAACTTTTAGTTTTAAGGAAATATAAATAATTTGTTATTTCTGAATAAACAAATATTCCGAGAAGTATGTCAGGTGAAGCTAGGATCTGACTCACGAATTTCAATACTTGGGTGTGGCAGAGTAAGAAGTGTTTCACACAGATATTCATAGCAAAGATCAGTATCAGATCATGGTCATTATTACCTCACCAAATATTCTAAGAACTGTAATATCAGATTTTGCAAGTATGAGTCTTCACCACAAGAACTATGAATAGTTGTAACTCACACAAGTAAAGCTACAGCCATCAATCATCTAACAAGGGAGGGTCAGGATATGTTGTCGCTTAGATCCTTATCAAATATAGTGCATCTGATAGAGGATGGTGAGATATGGTGAATACCAACAAAATAAGGCGCGATGGAGAAGGGGGCGAAACCTCCAAATTCACAAGTAAAATAAAGAATAGATCCATAGTATTTCAGAATGAAGGACGGAACTTTCGGTAGGTGATTTCTGACATCGAAACAAGTAAAAAAAAGTCCTTTGAACAGGTGAAATTTCGCTTAGTTTTGGAGATACAGCGTTTCCAACTTTGAGTCAAAATTCGACGCATTACTATGCGTCATCGGAGGAAATTAATAATTTTCAGTAAGTCAGAAACGAGTCACTGAATGAAAATTTGTTTGTAGCAACATGTTGGACATCAGGAGTGAAAACAAGATGCCAAAAGTTCAGTGTTGCCAACTAGGTACAAAGTTTAAATTTTTCAAATGGCAGTACGTCGTGTTATTGGATATTTTGCATTGCCTAGTGATGATAAAGAACATACTTAAAGCACAAACAACAGTGTTGCAAACTACGGATAAGACAAATACAGGGTAAGTCAAAATGATGTACCCGATTTCATAAATTTATGTTGTGAAATATAATGAACATATCTGAATGTAATACATGTGGTAAGAAGGGTAACTCTCAAAGTTTTTTTCAGTCACATCACAAGTGCTCTATGTGAGCACCTCGCGTAACACGACACACATCAAGCCGATAGTCTATCTCCTGCCAAACCTTGTGTAGTGTGTCACGGTCAATCTCTGCAATGGCTGCTGTGATGCGGGCGCGAAGGTCACCCAATGTTGTTGGAAGTGGTGGTACGTAAACACGATCCTTTATGAAACCCCACAAAAAGAAATCAAACGGGGTCAGATCGGGGGAACGAGGTGGCCAACGAATGATAACTCGATCCTCATGAGATGCACGGCCTATCCAGCGCTGTGGCAATGCCTCATTGAGATGATCCCGAACGCTGCCATGGTAATGCGGAGGGGCACCATCCAATTGAAGAATGAAATCTGCACTATCCTCTTCGAGCTGTGGAAGGAGCCATTGTTGCAGTATATCAAGAAAAACATGTCCTG
>JAGDQP010002598.1:0-35802 GCA_022664845.1 Lepisma saccharinum | reverse complement strand
TTTTTCCAGTAGGTGGGTCTCTGCCATACTTGGTACGGAAATGCGGTTGAACACTCATTACAGAGTTGTTTACATGGTAATCCAGCACACAGAACGATTTCTGCTCTCCAGTCAGCGCCATTTTCGTTAACTGCTTCCAGCGCCGCGTAGCGGTAGACAATGCAACCACGCGGGACACACACTAAAGTCAACTAAACTTTGAACTTTTGCCTTTCCTTGCGCGTAGCTCACATTAAGATATGTTCATTATATTTCACGAAATAAATTTATGAAATCGGTTCCATCATTTTGACTTACCCTTGCTATCTTATACAAACTACAGGTCAGTCCATCTGAAATCGTCCAGCTTGGTTATTCGACCTCTTTCAAATAATAATAATAATTATACTGATATTCCTTATATTAGAATAGTTCAGAACGTGTATACTTTTATTTTTATCCCAATTTTTTTAATTAATGGCCGCCATTTTTGCAGTAGTTTACAAAATATATAATATCTCCGTACTGGTTTACAATAGGACATTGAAACAAAAACATTTTTTTTCTTTGAACCTGCCTAATAATTTTAGTTCTTTGCATGAGAAGCCCAAAATGTAACTGAAGTGATCAAAATAATATCCAAATGTGATTGTGACAACATAATAAATTCCTGCTTTAGGAGGATCTTTCGTACGGAGCGGATTGAATATCAGCGTTTATCTTTTGCAGACTATTACGCATCAAATTCTATTGAATTTATACAAAATATGAAGGTTGACCTGTGGTTCCTAAATTTTTTGTGAATATTTGAAAATCCTAAAATTCGTATTTTATGCATATTGGAGGCCCGATATCTCTGGTGGGACAAAATATAAAATTCTATTTTTTCCCATGTTGTACAGTTATATAAAGAGAACATATGGCAGATATGTAAAGTTTGATATTTAAGTTGGAACGGATTATTCATCTGTAATTGTAATACTCGTACGCGCTTTGGTAAACATATTAGCAGAGCACGCACGAAAATTATTAATCCTCAATTTGCAAAATTCAAATTTTTAACTCCGTCGAGACTCAAATATCGTAGTTCTCGTATAATTGTACAACTTGTGAAAAATAGATTATTATATTTTGTCCCAACAGCAATATCGGGCTTCCAAAACGCATAAAATACGAATTTTTTGATTTTCAAACATTCATAAAAGATTAAGAAACCACATGTCAGTTTTCATATCTTGTATGTATTCAACAGAATTTGATGTGTAATAGTGTACAAAAGTTCAACGCTGATATTCAACCCGCTCCGTACGAAAAAGCCCTCTAAAACAGGAATTTATTGTGTTGTGACAATCACATTTGAATATTATTTTGATCACTTCAGTTACGTTTTAGGCTTATTATGCAGAGAACTAAATTATCAAGCAATTTTAAAAAAATGGTTTTTGTTTCGATGTCCTATGATAAACCAATACGGAGATATATGTTTTTGTAAACTACTGCAAAAATGGCGGCCATTAATTAATAAATTGGGATAGAAATAAAAGTATACACGTTCTGAACTATTCTGATATAAGGAATATCAGTATTATTATTATTTGAAAGAGGTCGATTAACCCACCTTGACGATTTCAGATGGACTTACTTGTAGTTTGTATAAGATCGCGAAAACATATCTGTCTTATCCGTAGTTTGCAACACGGTGGTATGTGCTTTAAGTATGTTGTTTATAATCACTAGGCGATGTAAAATATCCAATAGCACGACGTACTGCCATTTGAAAAAGTAAGCTTTATACCTAGTTGGTAACACTGACAAACTGGTGACGCCTTGTTTTCACTCCTGATGTCCACCGTGTTGCTAGAAACAAATTTCCGGAAACAGAATTTTCATTTAATGACTCATTTATAGTTTATTAAGAATTATTCATTTCCTTCCATTACTAGGCGTCGATTTTGGACTCAAAGTTAGAAACGCTGTATCTTTAAAACTAAACTAAATTTCACTCATGTTCAAATGACGTATTTTTAGTTGTTTCGATGTCAGAAATAAACTACCGAAAATTCCGTCCTTTATTCTGAAGTACTCTTTATTTAACTTCCTGAATTTCGAGGTTGCGATCCCCCGTAGCTTTGCCCCCCTGGCCCATCCCACCTTAAATCTAGGTATTCTTCATATCTGACCATCCTCTACCAGATACACTATGTTTGATAAGAATTTCAGCGACAACATATCGTAACCTGAACTTGTAAATAATAACTTTGAATTCAGCATGAAAACAGCATAAGTTACAACTTTGACTAATATGGCATGAAAACAGCATACAGTTACAACCTTGACTAATATGGATTGGTTTTCGAAAGAGATAATTAAGTGAAGTTCTCCCAAAATATTTGAGTAACAATAGCCTTGAACTGGTGACACCAGACATAACATCTGTCACCGTGTATTGATTTCAGGTGAATTTGAGCTAAAGGCCAAGCTAATACCATCCTCTCCTATATGAGAATTATCCCTTCCTACTCTTTCCTGCATAGCAAGCTATGACATCGTGCGATGAGAAGAAAAAGGACATCGCAAGATCATCAAATTGAATTTGTATAAAAACAATCAATTTCATATCTCATCACTCAGTTGTAGACTAGATTTCGATCAGTCAACATCTATTGTGTTCGTTTAGTATAGATTTCAGTTAAAAGTACAAGAACAAGTTTATTAGGTCTTTGTTATAATTTGGACATATATCAATCAGAAAACTTTATTATATATTTACGTTGCTTTGAACACTGTCAAAATTCAAGTGATTAAACTACAAGCGTGAAAGTGTCTGCTTGTAGTAATGAACATTATTACGACTTCGAAACACCGTCTTCGATCATGACAATAATTCTATTAGAGACATATTAAGTTTCATATATACGTACGTGCTGCGACGTATTGTGCCTAAAAACTATTGCATCTTTTTCTGAAAGTGGCTCAACATTTATGATACGGGAGCTATGCAGATTTGATATTGTGTGGTAGTCATTTGTGTTGTTACTGATTGAATATTTGGAGTATGATGAGTTATATTTGTGTTACGAACTTATAAGCTATTTTGTAAACATTGCATTCGTGAATTCAGCCAAGCTCTGTTTGAGATAGTCCGACATTTCCTAAAAATATAATTTTCCTGTTTGAAAGTAATTTGATTTATCCTGATTATTATTAGTATCTGAGTAGGTTACTGATCAAGTCCCGACAGGTAAGAACGACAGGACTACGCCCCTCGCTGAGTGTTCAATTTAAGCTACGACTTTCCAGAAGTAATGCTCTCCGAAGAACTTCATCTTCAACCATTTTAACCTTTGACGCGAAGTACTAGTAATATCGCACTATATCAATAAATTAATTATTATAATTTATTACAAATCGAGTTACATCAACATCAAGCGTGTAACGGATGGTTAAACGAATTTTAGTTTCTGTTCAAAACTCAGTTTTTGAATATTTATTATCCTTCGGTTTCTGATGTTCAAGTAACATGTTCTTAGTTCCTGACAAAAAGAAAAGCCAACGTTACAATAAAAACAGAAGAACAAAGAAGTTACAATAAATATACCAAACTTCGAAGTATACAAAACTAACATTTTTCGCATGTCCTTCCCGGGCTGGACAAAGCTTCCTAAAGTCCAACAGTAAATGACAAATTATATGTGTAACAATAGCCTCTTAGACGATTCCGGTCAGTCGTAAATGGTTCAGAAGTCTGAAAATTGTATGGTTTTGTGTTATAGACAAAAGTATTTAACAAACGTACCACTGCTCACTAGGTAAACCCATTAAAAGTTCCCAAAATGATGAAATTTGAATAACATCAGTGTTTCTGAGTATAAAAATGAAATCTGATGACGAAACTCACTTCATTATTTTTCAGTGTAGTTCTCCTTGACTTCAACACACTTTTTTCACTTTGCCTCGAGTGATCAAGTGTCCTCAAAATACCTTGGCTGTCGAGAAACCCTGTTACAGCTTTCTTGACTGAGTTATCATTGACTATGCAGAAATTTCTTGAGGTTCCCAAACAGAAAGTAGTCACTAGGAGCCAGGCCTGGACTACACAATAAGGTCCGGTTAAGCTCTTCTGCGTCCCAAAACTTGTTGCCAAGGTCTTTCCAGCTGACCGTTACACACGACATATCTTTGAAGTTGCGACTCCTTAGCTTTTACTGCGTGGACTCTTGTTTGACGTCAGGATCATGTTGAGTAGAAGTTATCTGGGATTTCTCTAAGCATGTCTAAATTCTCTTGACAACATTGCCGGATAAATGTATTCTGTTCAGGCATGAACATTGGTGGAGCCCATCTGGAACTAACCTTTGACATCCTCACGACTGTATGGATGATACTGTGAACTGTGTCAGTTGAAAGCCCTACTTTATGATTTTTAACACTGGCCTTAACTAACGATCTCGCAAATTCATGGTCTCCACTTTTTGGCACATTTCCTTTGAGGATGTCTCCACACGTCCCCTGAACATGGGTTATATTCAATCGATGTCCGTTCCCACTTAAAGTTGTTGATCCACACCACCATATATAGCACACAACCCTCGTGGATTTCTTTAACCTTCTTCCGTTCCTCTGTGAGCAATTTTATCACGGAAAGAAGCTCCAAATTACTCACTTTTACTGTTACTCGTACGGCACTGCACTTGCCATCTTCGTGCTTCAAGCGCTTACAGAAGATTGATTTGTAACTTCCTCTGTTTCAAGCCATGACCAGACCTGCACGTGCATGTTCAACTCTCTTACAATGAAAAATGATACCGGGGGAGGTTACTTATTGAACGCTTCTCGTGTATAAAGAATGCTACCTGTGGTCTAGTGGTTGATGTCGCGGAACTGAAGTCGGTGATTGAAAGGCATCCGCTGGCCGTCATTTCGACTGAAGTTTTTCAGGTTTCATGCGACTGCCAAGATGATAACTACATACATAGCACAGGATATTTCAGGAATATCCCTTGAGTTCCGGCATTGAATATCCGAGAACCAGAGCAGTAGTTCTTAACCTGGTTTGTTTCGTGGCAGACCTAAGGACACCCGTAATCCTGATCAATCATCGACATATTTCACGTAGTAGAAACCTAAATATTAGTAGCCTTGAAATAACGCAACCATCCAGGGGCTCTCTACTATGTTGTGCAAACAACCTTCAGCCGTTTTCCATGGTAAAAGATTCCTACACAACGATAATTCACAACAGTAGCTAAAATCAGAATAGTAACAATTGATTTCTTTAAATTCGCGGCTCTAGACACATTAAGGTACCGCAGCACTCCGGCTGAGAATTACTTAAATAAATGTATTTCTAGCATGTAAGGGAAAGTAGATGATTAACTAATACTGACGCTTGCAATTTTTCATTAGAGAAATGATACAAAGTAAAGCTTACAGCACGAATTTATATTGCGAATAATAGGATGATGATGACGGGTGTTCTGTCCAGAAGGAGTTTGGAAGTCGTAAGGACGATGCAAACAGTTTAATGTGGACTTCTAATCATTTGTGTGCTCAACGGATATAAACCCGAGACCCCTTGTTTACAAGGTAAAAACATTACCACTCACCCACCGCGGACAGTAAATAATGGGGGACTACATGGATTGTTTCTTCTGTATTTAATTTGAGCGTGTGGCAGTGTTGCGCGAAACAGGAGGTGTCTGTTACATGTGCTTTAGATGTCAGAGATGATTTTTACATGATTCCCAACTCAAATATATGTCGGGCTCAGGCAAAGATCAATAAAGGCCATAACAATTTAAATATATTTTTTTCTTCAAATAATTTTATCTTGTGATTTTGAAACGGGCAAAACTTTCTATTTTCCTCCTTCCACATTTTAAGAATTCATATAAGCGCCTCAACGAAAGCAACGACAGAAAGTGATTTCATTTCAGCGACTTCGATTCATCATGTCGTTATGTTTCTTGTGACTCCAAAGTTGGAAGACCTTTTCATTTGATTAGTTTTCCCCATGTAACGAACGAGTTGACGCAAGCATGTCAATGAAAGCTGGTAGGGAGAAACCATGGAGGAATTAAAATAGGAGACGCCCAAACGTATCCCTACTTCGAAAATAAATTGAAGCCGAAAATGGCCGCCGCCCCGGTTGTATGTATCACGGTCTGCCATATTGCGTATGGAATAACATTGAAGTATTGCATTCACAGACATGTAAATAATCAGATCATTCCTTGTGCTTTTCTGTGATTTTTAAAATGGTAAATGAGTTGTGTCACTTAAGAACTGACGTTTATATAATAGAAAAAATATGCGAAACAAACCCTAAGACCATGCAGAATGAGTCAAAGAAAAAACAGCTTGCATTTATTTCATTTAACACGACAACAGACAAATATATTGCTGAAGGTGTAGCTGCACCAGTAGTTGACCAGTTGTAGTAGCCAATTGTGAACTACAGCTGTTGTCGTGTAGATCGTTGATTCTGTTACTGTAGGTTGTTCCTTGAACAACGAAGGAATGCAATAATTAATTAATTTACTGTACCTTCTACTCGATTTGCACGGATATCTTGTATTAGTTATACTTCTGTCCTTTTATTGTGTGCTCTGCTCTCTTCCAGATGCCCTTTACACTTTTTATTTGATTTTGGGAGTACTTTATTTCCTGATTGCACAACATTTGGGAACTACATTAAACCTATTGGAAGTATAAAACTACTATATCCAATATAAACTATTATTACTGTTTGTTTCCGTTATTAGTCAACCACTGACGACTGGTCCATTACTGGTACGGTCACCATGTAGCTTCGCATGTCATAGACCAGGTGAATGAGAAACTAAATTGTAACAAATCTTTTCGAAATGAACATTGGAAGTCTGAACATATTTAACACTTTACGCTTTCTGAATCTTAGAAACACTGTTATAAACATATGTATCCAGTATGTTAGTATGTTTACATGGTTCAAGGAGTAAGTTGTAATTTATGGCAGTCAAGAAATGTAAAAATTACAGCTATGGAGCTGGTTAGATTCCCTTGCGGTTGGGCAGACACATGGAGTCTGTTAAACGTCTAATAATAAATATAAAGTGACTAACCCGTTTCCACTCGTTCGACATTATGTCTAATATAATCTGTATGCTTTTGATCAATTCGAATTTAATTGCCATAACTGCATATAATTGCGTATCTGTGTATTTATTTGTCTATATCGTATTATAATCTTTATGGTTTTATAATCATTATCAAACAGGATTGTGTATACTGTAGTTACCTCGTACCTATGTCACAGATTTCTTGCATCGATTTCATTGCATTGATCACAATGTACTGCGAAGGTCATTGCGAGTGGCCATTAAGGATTGCTCGGCGCACATACTTAAGAGTCCATCCCTTCTCGCACGTCTCGATAAAGTCGATATCGCACGGGAGGAAATTCATGGACACAAAATAATGCCGAGTAAGCGAAGGTGGGTTAATTAAAGCCAGATTATGTCTCATGGATTGCATCTTGATATCGCCCTATCGGATACATTCTAATTCCAGCCCTTCTGCTACCGTAAAGAGTTCCCTCTTCGTCACTGGTCTTTCTGCTTTATTCTCCATGAATTCGAGACGGCAATACTTACATTTTTCAAATTTCCAAAATTTTACCTTTTAGTTTACCCCTCTATGGAATTAATAACTAATTTATCTAAGTTACAGTGTAGGCATTTTTTTCTGGTTTAAATTTTTTTAATGATGTATATACAAGTTAAACCTACGTATAGTGCAAGTAATAAATGAAGGAAAATTTAAAAGGACTGGGAAGGCCTCTGAACAAGCTGAACCAATGGTGATTTGTCATTACCTTCCTCTGGATCAGAAGTGAAGAAAAAAGAGGAACATCCACGCCCTTAATGGGATTTGAACTCATAAAGCTGTATTGGCCGCGTTCGAAGAATTCCTTAATGAGCACATCTACCTATTTGGCCAGGTGTCTTCGCAGTTAACGGCTACAGATGGCAATATTTTTTATTGCATAGTGTTTATTCTGCTAGATTTTTTTTATTCAACCGCACCTTGAGTTTATTTAAACGTTGTCTAAAAGACAATTGTAAATAAAATAACGTATGATTTACATTTCATATACATATTATCTGCATAGTGTACATAAAACAATAGGAATGTCGTGGTTTTCTTCCATATGCAAGATGACGGATGGCCGCACTGGACGATTGACGAGAGGTCATTTTCAGCTTCAAAATTTGGCAGCTTGGGCATCTCCTTCAAATCTAATTCCTCCAAGGGAGAAACTAATTCCAAATTTGGTTTCAAATACCTTAATTTATGCTGCCTCTTTTAATATCAACACTCTGAAACTGAAAGGCCTTTCCATTGATTAGCTTCCTCCATTTTAAGAATTCATTCCAGCACCCAAACGAAAGAATGAAAGAGATAATCTTATTTACGATTTGGCTTCAGTGACCTTGAGTATCGGTTAAAATCCTGTAACAAGCAGAGCTCAAACGGTACAATCGGGTCGTTTCGGACAGGGTTACCGGGTTTGGGGTTCGGACCCGGTAACCCGCAGGAGAAAATAGTTTTTATTATGTCCTTCAGTTTGAACAGTGTGACCAGGCCCGGCGATGTTACCTAAAAACACGAAAAATACGACGTCGAAACTCCCATTTATGTTTGTCAGACCGGATCAATCGGGTCAATGAGTCATTTCGGTCAAGTTTCGAACCGGGTCACTGGGTCACGTTTGTTCGGGTCAGACCAAGTCAGCGGATCAACAAAGTTGACTCGGTTTCAGCCATGGATTTCGTTAGATTTCTTCATAAAAAACTGAAGCTAAAGCTTCAATCAAAGCAAAGAGAAACTGATTTCAGATCTGGCTTCAGTGATTCGATTTATTAGACTGTTTCTGTTCTTGTGACTATAGCTGGCATAAAAAACGAAATAACTGAGGAACAAAGGAGAAGGGCTATAGCTTGCCCGAATTAAATTGTTTATACGCTCTTTTACAATGAGCATAGACCCACGTTCAAGTCACGCATGGGTCTATTTTAACGCAGTGATTCGGAGCCCAGTTTGCCAGAATCTGTAGGGATCATCCTTAGAAACTTATACGTTCTTGATTGTTTCAATAATTGAATTGAATTTTATTTATAGCCTTTAGCCATGTAAGGCTCAGACGGGGATAGCGGAAGGGAAAGCATTCAGGAAGGCATCAGTCAGGGTCTATGTTCAAGGTGCCATCTAGGCATTTGCCTGGTGTGACGGATCATATATCCTGAAGAAAGCTGTCAGGATGATCGGTTGTTGAGATCGAACCCACGACCTCCCTAATGCTACGCCAACGCGACTCCGGTAATAAATGAATCAATCAATCAGGATGAGAGAAGAAGAGTGGTAATACCCGACGTACATACAGTTCACATATAAACACCAGTAGAGCGCATATGCAGTTAACATTGACTGCACCAAAGAACTCAAATGTGGAAGGGGCAGAAGACAAAGGTAATTAAAGAAACTTAATCAACTCAACTGGTCGTGAATTTAGTTCTTTTTGTAATAGAAAGATTGGCAATTCAACTTTAAGTTGCTATTACATTATCAATAATACTTTTTAAATATTGGAAAGTTCTATTCTATCCATGTCATTCTGCTGAGTCCTATTTGAATTGTTCAGATTATTTTCTTTAACTTTTACTCAGAAATGACTACAAAGACAGGCGTGGGACGTGCTCGTTACTTTTTGCATATCTATCGGTTATATTCGCAAAATATTTAGAAACGCACACACACTTATACATATAAAAAGAAAGAGAGAGAGGGGGGATGAAGAGAGAGAATTATCAAAGCCTCATTTCCCCTTTGAAAGAGTTATTTCAGAGTATTGAACTAAAATTCTATGAAAAAAAAAATGTTTCCCTTAGTCTTTAATTTAAGATTAACAGAATATCAACCTGTTCTCTCCTATATCAAGATCGCTCACTTTGCGCTCGGGAATTTTTCGTCTGGCACGACGATCCGATCTTGGTTGTCCTTGCAGCCAGTGGCAATACGAATTTCTCCGTGCGAACTATCTGTAACAAACCCATTGCATCTATTAAGTACCCAAGCTGATTTTGCTTTTGATCGTTCACTCGGCAACGCAAAACTTCTAAGAGATGCACCAATTCCACGTTGTTTTTCTTTTCTAATTAACGCTCAGCACTAGGAAGGAACCCAAATAAGAGGTTTACGTGGATGGCTGAATGCAATTCGCATGTCTAATTCAAGACTTTTAGCAATGGAGGTAATTTTGCTTAACATATTCGTTCACTCCAAAGAATTAATTCTTTTTCGGAAACCTTGCTCTTCAATAATTTCTTTAAGTAACCTGTTCCCAACCCCATTTCTTATGGGTTCATAGAAACCTTCACTGTAAGCCAAGCGATGCTGAATTTTTTTATATTCAGTTTAACTTAATTCTCTTGTTTCAACAAATCATTCGCTAAATCTTCAGGGACAGACTGAATTAAATTGTATTTATGGCCTCTAGGCATTTATGGCTCAGGTCAGAATAGGGGAGGGAAAATGATTCTGGAAGGTGTTAGCCAGGGCCTATGTAGAAGAAGCCATCCCGAGATTTACCAGGTGTGTCTGAGTTAAAACTCTGGAAAAAACTGTAAGGATGGTCGGTCGCTAGGATCGAACCCACGACATCCCGAATGTCACTCCAAGGCTCTACCATTGAGCTAGGCCAGGAACAGATAATCCAGTTAACAAACTGTACGGTCTCAGAGGGATTTACGTGAAACTGATTTCTCCATTGATTTTGAAACAGCTTCATGAACATTTTATTAATATTATTTTCTTGGGTTCAGTTTACTCTATTCTTCAAAGAAAAACATACGATGCAAACGGCATGTCTTCTAAAAAGTACATATTTATCTAACTATAATGGTTTCCTAATATGGCATTAAATAAAAAAACAATTGTAAATAAAAATTTTGTTTTTTAAGTTTCACCTTAATGATAATCCTCCTAAGTAAAATATTAAACAAACAAAAATCATTTAAAATCTACATTTAAAATTTAACTGAAAACTATCAGATATATGAAAATATTGCTCACAATTCAAATAAAAGCCAAAACAATGATTTTCATGTATATAGGTACCATCGAAATCTGAAAATGCTTTGCAGAGGTATGCCACATTGAAAGATTGGCGACCGCCACCATTTTCAATGGTGAACATTTTGGATAGCTACCGTATCGTGACGTCTATAACCCATATTCATCCTCTTTACTGGTAAGTGTTCAAGTGGTGGAAATGAAATTTGGTTCCCCCATTTTATATCAAAACATCCTATAGCTCCTACACACAATAATTCCCTCGCAACGTTATTTCGTGAAGATAAGAACGGGCGGTAACAGCTGTTATTTCGTTTGCAGAAACTTTCAAATAAGTGTTGAAATGAAATAGAATGACTGATAATCGTAGACTTGAAAATATAATATATAACTTGTACATGCTTCTTCGTCGATATGAAACTCTTAAGCTTAATACTCCTTTAAATTAACGTCGTCGTCGAATACTTCATGTTACCACCAACTAGCTCAGGAACATATAAATAAGACTCTTTATAAACATCTCTCAGGGATTTTCGTTCGTGCATCTAACATTGGAATTATTGAGGACATGCCAGCTTCCCTATCAGACAAGAACGATGATCCATACGTCTAACTAATCTCGGGGCCAAGTTGCTTTAACTGCTCCAAGTCTGTTTGACGCCTAATTTTTCCTCTTGTGGTAGCAGCGGAGACTACCCGCACAACTTTCGTAAAAGTCCCCAATCAAAATTACTATGCAATGAGAAAGGATAATAGAGCCAATTAAGGCACGTAACTAAACGCGAAAGCGTGAAATAACAGATTTGGTTTAACCCGAAGGCAAAAAGAAAAATTGATTCATTGAACCAAAATTGTAAGTTTTTACTTCTACAAAGCAAACCAAACATCACTTTTACATTTGAAAACTAAAATCTTCGTGACATTGTCACTCCCAAGCCTAATTTCTTTGATTTTCTAACTTAAACAATTATTCAGTCTTTACCAAATTATATCATTCTTTAAATGCAAATAAATGTTACATTATTATTCTTGAACACCAATCCATTCTATTCCTTTCACTAAATTACTATCTTTTTGTCCTATAAAGTCGCGTTGACTTACCACTGCCAGAAACTATCAATAATTGAGTTGTTCAGATTCAACCAAACTGACGCTTCGAATATATTATAGTTAAAACTTTATGAAGTTCCTAAAATTTACGGTGTTCATCTTAACTTTCTCAATACTTTAATAAAAAACACCGTTAATAGAAAAATATTTATTTTTCTATTAACGGTGTTTTTTATTAAAGTATTGAGAAAGTTAAGATGATCACCGTAAATTTTGGGAACTTTATAAAGTTTGAACTTAGTCCTCAAATAAGAAGGATTGTGAAATAATTTGAAAATTCAAGATTGAAATTAACTACAAATCTAAACAAGTTGTGGTTTCTCAGACAATGCCAGAAGTACCAAGTTATACCAGTGTTCTTGAAGTGGAAACTTTCACCATTGTCTAAAACTGTTGAAGAGGCGAAATGAGTAGCTCAAAGGATGGTCCTAAAAAAGTGTGTGAAAAGTACTCAAAGTAGTGTGGCATGGTTGAACAACAGAGTATATTATCTATATTAGGAAATTATTAGGTTTCTACCGGGGAAGATATCGGATGCTCTATGTAGAGCAAATGAACAGAGGCGTCACAACATGGCAGAAAAACAACAATGTAAGTTGCAGCGGAAGTTAGACAACTTAAAATGTCACAGGTCAGGAGCGGCAATAAACAAAGTGAAGTTAGTGTACAAGAGCGTGGTGCCAACATGAGAGTCAAGGGAACCAGTGAGGGGATACAAGAGCACGATAAAGACAACCTAGTGAATTTAACAAACATTACGGAAATACCGGACCTCGTGAGGAAAACTTTCATTAATGGGTTGAAATTTTCGCCAAACGAAAATATCCAGTTACCGGAATATATAGTCAGTGTCGAATCAGCAGCGGAGCATATAAAAGATGGAGAAGAAAAAGAGGACTTTCTAAATAAATGCTTATCTGTAACTTAAAATAGTTGTGTAAATAAAAATAATAATCCAGGTTGTAAACAACCCCAAGGTAATCAGGGATATGCAGGTAATGTTAGGAAAACAAAAGCATGGTTAAATGAAAATCAGGTATATGTTTGTAAAGCTGACAAAGGTACTAAGGTTATACTTGTAGAACGAGAGGTATACAACGAAAAGATGATGGCATCCTTAAAAGGAACAGGTTTCGAGATAGAAAGGAAAGATCCTTTACAGCGGATTATTAATATAGTAGAAAAATATGTTAAACATAGTTGGTGGATAACTGATAAAGAAAAAAGGAACTGTATAGTTTCAGCATCCAATCTTCCATTTGCCTTCGGGTCAGTTAAATTGCATAAAGACAATAAAAGATTGTAGATAGTGCAGATCACAGCTGAGGAAGCTCCAGCGAGTGGGGCGAAATATTCTGGAAAATAAACATTTTTCTATTAAAGGTGTTTTTTTATTAAAGTATTGAGAAAAAAAATATAGTTACTTCAAAACAATGACAATGCTCAACACAGTAATCTTCAAAATTCCATTCCATATTGCAAACAATGTTAATTAAAATTAATTTATAACAAAACAACAATGTAAATAGATTCTGCTTCATATTTAAATTAATAAACTAAACTTCATCCTTTCATATACCCATATCATTGTACTGATATCAGTGTTCATATTTCCGGGTATACTTGTCAGATTTAATTAATATTTTCTTTAAATTACAGCATCAGTTACAAACTTAATTTACTATTAAAAACACATCTCCAATAAACCCAGAATTTGAAAGTAAATTATTAAATATAATTTCCGCTAAAATGCAACTATTTTATCTTAAAAAGTATTAGATTTATGAAAATGTTGCACTTAGTTAAAATTAAAGCAAAATAAACCATCTTTTATTTAAAAAAAAAAAAGAATAATCTAAATCAGAAAACACAAAGCCGAGATATGTCGTTTTTTAATAAGTAGCTACGGGCGCCATCTTGGATAGCTACGTGTTTGAAATGTCTATCATGCATTTTCGTGCTCTTTTCAGGTCAGTGTTCAGGTGCTGAAAGTTTCATCTATCCCTCCATTTCATACCAACAACTTGTCTGACACAAGGACTATAGTGGATGTCTTTGATGCACGAGTGCTTAAGGAAACATAAATTAAGGTAGTTGAAGCTAACAAGTAACACTATTTCAAGTGAACACTCAGATCTAGAAGATAAACGCCTTTAAATAAAAAAATAAAAACTGAGTTTGTGTGTAAAAGATTAGGTGCCATTGGCCAGTGGTTGAGGAGAAATGGCGGAAAATATTAGTAATAGCATTGTTTTGAAGGTCACTTATGAATATCAGACGCTATTTTACACCCAATGCCACGCACTGCGGCAATAACATCGATAGCCGCACGCCGCTATACTCATAGTCTTCAGAGACTGTCACTGGAATAAGCATGGAACAAGTGTAGAATTGGGTAGGATCCGTAGAATGGCACACAAATACTGTGTATAAAGTTATTCAGGGGCATATGGTTTGACAATCTAGTCAATTTTAGCCATATACTGGTGTCTGCATCTGGATGGATATCTACGTACAGATGTCAGTGATATCACCGTACTGTGCGGCATTGAGTGTACGCTAGCGCCAGATATTAATAAGTGGCTTACCACAAAGTATGTATGCTGATTTTAAAGATGTATGTATCTTCTAAATCTGAGTATCCACTTGAATAATGTTACATGTAAGTCTGCTTATCACACGGGGAACATTAGTGGAAAGGAATGCCCCGTGGTTAAGAAATGTTTGAAAGTTCGTGAGCTGTTTCTGAACAGAGCGTGATGTGGGAAACAAGCACCAACTACCAAGAGGCTTCCCGGGTACTGTTGAAGTTGCCAGTAACGAATAGTGTGGCAAAGAGTAGTGTTAAATGAATACAGGAATACAGCAACATCCTGACCAGTGATGAAGAACAGAAGCACTCTTATAAGTGGTAAGTGACTTTCGTTAGAAGTACCCAGACAACAAAAAACAGACCCTTGTGAACTCAACTTAGATCTACGTGAGAAGAACATTGTGTTAATTGTACAATTAAGAAACTACTTAAAATTTCGTCTTAGTGCTTTCAGATTTTGCTCCTTTTTAATAATGTAGTGTAATGTGAATTGAAATGTGCCTGTAAAGACTGCCAATATTTATATTTTTCGCATTTTCTTGTAGATTTATTGTTGCATTAATTTATTTTAAAGACATTCTTGATTTATTTTAAAGACATAAATGCTTTCATGTATGTTACTGCATTGTAATGCACAATAAAAATATATCAGGTCATCTACACTACACACGAATGTGTATACCTCGTATCTACGTTTTGTCACCTGTAGTTGTTGTTGTCTTTTTATTGCAAGGAGAAAAATTGCCGAACTTTCCAGTTGAAACATCGTAACAAATACACCTTGAGTTAAATTGGACGTTTGGTTCTCACAAAGCTTCAACTGGAAAATCCGCCAATTTTTCTCATTTCAATAAAAAGACAATAACTTCAGGTGAGAAAAAAGTAGGTACAATGTATCAATGGTTAACTCTTGATATGGTAAATAAATGGGTTATCACATTCGTAACATCAATGTCCTTGCGGCAAGATTTAACCTCATGCGACATGGCTGAAAGTTGATACACTTTAGTTTTATTAGAAAAAGAAGCATTTTAAGCGGGGTGTAAATCGATTCCATATTTAACTATACCATTACCATGGTATTTTTGGGTCACATCAATTTGCAACGGGTCCACTGAGGCCCACAATGAAAATGTCAGTTTTACTCACAGAAGGTATTTTACACTGTCTGCCATAAACTTTGGGTGTTAAGACATGCGAGGTTTCTATATCTATATAGTTATGTACGTGACAATTTTTATTTATATATGTTTAACTATAACATATTTCTTTTGCCTGTTTTTATAAAAAACAATCAATCACATAAATAGCACCTTAGTACTGTACAGTAAATACACGAAGGCATCTTCATACAACATTTCATATATAACAGTATTCTGTGAATAACCCCTTACTACTACTACCAGCGGAGGGCCTCCAAGGCCTACAACGCATTATTTACATTATAAATGGAACAAAACAAACATTAAAAATAAAGCAAGTACGTTGTATCGCCAATGGGTGGAAGCCTGACAATATCATTTTTTTTGCCGAACTAGAAATGTTAAAAAATTAAAAAAAAAAAACAAATTTGTGAGCATATGAGGGCCCCCTTGGTAATTCTAGGGTTAAGAAATAAGGACCACACTAATGCACACATGTAGTGAACGGATAATGAATATCTAAAAATACGTAGCACTTACGTGGCGCCAAGAAAATTTAAACGTCGTTGTTCCTAACGTAAATCGAATTTACAGATAAAAATTGTTAGTACTTAAATAAGATGTAGTTTTGGTTAGTTCCGCCTTATACATACCAGGACGCGAAATTATTACCCGGAAAATGTTTGACACACCGCAGTTCATATACATTACAAAACAACCGTTAATGGTGGCCAAGAGCAAGCCAGAAAAGTTGGGTAACCAGTGTTGAGTGAAAGGGAAGAGGCTGAAACATTATTCTTCATAGCACAAACACATGGTTTGTTACGGTATTCATGTTTCACTATTTTATTTTCACAGAAAAAAAAGCCGTATTCTATAATCTTCACTAGCTCCCCAATAAGTTGAAAACTGCGATAAGTCACCTTTTTCTTCTCGTAAACAGTATCGGTGAAAAACTACATATTAAACATTAAATAACGGCCCGGTAAGAAAGTGTGTAACCATGATATTGAAGCAAAAAAGATAGATAAAACCTTGATTAAAATCAAGTTGTGAAAAGTCATAATAAATATGATATTGTGATAAAAGTAGAAAAATAATCATATTTACTCTGGATCATAGTAATTCTATATCACCCCGGGACACAGAAATTCAATTTCTAAACTTGAAAATTGAACCTCGATGTTTCATTAATTTTTGGTTTTGTTAATCTAAAGTCCGGACCTATACTCTTAAACGTTATCCATTAGTTTTAACTTTATTCTTTTCAAAATAATTTCAATGTTACTTGGGCAGATCTACGCGTCCAAATCTTAGAACAAACTAAAAGAAATAGATATATACGTTAAGATTCATTTACTTTACGTTATCCCTGTATCATCCTTATGAAAAAATAATAAAAATAACTTTATTATAAAGACATACTTTTCTTAAACAATTCGTACTAAAGAGTAAAACAATTTTCTTTATGCATAAAATTTGTAATACATTCTGTAATAAATTTTGTATGCTCTTATGCATTTCTGGTCAATACTTAAGCTTATAATTGTTTATTGTGACCATTTATTATTTTTCTCCTGAAATTCCTTGATATTCAGTTACAGCGAAAATAGACCGAGTGCCACCATAAACCACTTGAATTACAATTGCATACAATAGGTAAAGACAAGCATATATTATACGTAAACATTGCTTAATGCATGACGAGATTTACGAGAACTACGATAGCATTTGCTATACAACGATTTCTATCCTAGAAATTTTCTGGCCAATTTATAACACATTTAATCTGAAAATTATGTCCGCACATATTTTCTATTCTGATAACATAGATAATAGCTGGCTTTAAGAATCATTTATTGCAGACTTGAGTAAAATTAGTGTCTGAAATGAAAACTTTTCAAGAAATTCGGTCACCATAAAATGCGAAGTTTATATCGTGCAAATAATTCCAATATTTACTTTTTAAGCGTAACATTACGGGCAACTTTCTTTGGTAAATTATGTAGATTCCATTCAAAGTTTCACGTGTCAGTAGATATTGACAAAAACCTGCAACTAACAAACGCTTGTTGCGCACAATAGGACATGTAAAACAATACAGTGAGTACTGGATTGTTTTTATGAAATAATTAAACCAGATTGCAGTTATTGACATGCGTTGAAGATCTATTCTAACTACCTCAGTTTAACGTACATTTCATGTTCAGGTAATCGTACAAAATCAAAGTGTCGCTGTGGTCCGAATCTCAAAAACCGCGATAGAAATTAGTCTTGAGCGTTATACTCATCTTGATTTTCTTAATTTATAAATAAATGTCTACACTTTAGGGAACATTATCTTTAATATCTATCTTTAATATAGTTGTACCACGTTCGTATTTTTAGAAACCGTTAACTTTCTATCATAAAAAGTGCTTTTTGTACTCGCGAGTGAAAGTTTGATCACATCTGCGTAGTTCTACAATTTGTTCGTAATTTATCCTTATAAATCCTGACATAATCATAATTGTATCGAAATTCATCAATATAAAAAGATAAATGTGATGGATATAAAATGGTGACTTATTTAAAGTGTAAGATGAGTACTTTCTGTTTCGAGCGTTGAAGATTCATAATCAGAATTTCACCAAAAAATAAAATATTCAAAAGAGGGATTAGGAAAGCTCGATGATTAACACGATGGCCGCCTACTGCTAATCGCTCAAATAAGAGAGTATAATTGTAAATGTTACAGAAAATGACTGAGCGAAGATTTCTTCCTAAACAGAAAATTTATAATAATTTCATGTACACATCTGGATATATCGTACTATTTTAAGATGTTGAGCTGTAATTTATGATTACTGAGACTTGGTAACATTGTACATAGAAGATGGCCTTATTACGTTACCAGTTTTATAATATATTTGAGTGGTAAAGACCACATAGTAATATTTTCATTTGAAGCTATACCTGACGTGATGGGGGGGAGGGACTAATGTTATATAGGTATCAGCACCCTAAAATCATAAGAAAACAACTCCAAACATCGGATGCAGAGCAGTGTAATAAATACTATTTAATAAAGCAAATACAAATTACCTCATCACTGATGTCAACCATTTTAGTCTCATTCTCTTCCTTTAGTGTAATGGATACTTTTCCGCAGTCAAAGGTTTCTGAGTGGTTGTTATCGCTAGAAGTCATACTGGTATTTATTAGAAAATTTCAATAAATAGTATTCTCCTTCCTCTTAAGCTGCGTAGATTCACAACTCTAGAAACAGGACACTTTTTATTACTTTATCAAATCATGGAGGATACTGAAAATAAAAAAAAATGAATTTTGAATGACTAATGCAAGAATAATTTGTAAAGCTGTTCACGAAAAGGCCACTTCACGAGGGATGTATCCAGAAATCGAATATCCATTGATTAGGTAGCAAACACATATAGCATGTAGAACTACAACACTATGGTTTGGCTCCAACACTAAACAAAAACAATATCTTTCGTTTTCTAATTCTCAATGAGATGAAGTTTGGTCAAAAATACACAAACTGGCGAATATAACAATTGACCATTTGCATCTATATACACATGAGATTGCAAAATAATAAGAGACAAAAAACTACCTGACTGTATATAAACATGCAAAATAAATTATAGGCCACCGAGGAAGCACAAATGCTTTATTGCGGGGCTAAAGGCTGCGGAGAGTGTGGGAAAATGAAGTATAGACCTTGATATCCCCAATACAATTAATTCTAGAAATGAGCTGGTCTTATATCCTCAATGACTTCAAACATTCTCTATTCAGAAGAATATATTCGAAAAATGTGCGATGTGCTAGTCAGGGATTCACCAATAAAAGTAGAGGATTATCAGAAGTTCTCTGAAGTAAGAATGGATCAGAAATAGTGATTCAAATTTTCGAAAAACAATGATTAGTAGAAAAATTGGTGGAAAAGAACGGGCATTTTCCAATTTCTTCTGCCACTATAAATAAAAAATTCCCTACTATTTCGAAGCCCCTATAGTGGGGTGACCCGGAAACCAGTCAGTTCAAATTGATGTAAAAGTTTACTTTTCGCCTTCATATTAAAGTTTTGGCTCCAAATGACAATTTCAGTTCGAGTGGACAATGATCAAATCTCGGGGGGCTCTTCGGTATAGGGGCTACGGCCTCCTTCTGGGAAAAGGCAAAAACATTAAAATGCTTGTAGGTAGGCCCAACGCGTCTCCCCTTCCCCGAGGGATGATCATTGTCCATTCGAACTGAAATTCTTATTTGGCCCCAAATCTTAAACGTGATAAAAAAGTAATCTTTTGCATCAAATCGAACTGAAAATATTTTTTTACAAGGGACATGGGTACTGGTCATTTCAAGTTTTTGTAAAAGTGTTACTTATTTTGTTCACATTGGAAGATATGTGTGAATGACAATTTCAGTCCGAGTGGACATTTCTCCGGCGATAGATAGATGGCACTGGGAGCATTAAGCTATCAGTTTAAGCGGTGTAAGTTCAGCAGCAATTTAAAATGTCAGTTTCAGCAGAGTAAAATTGTTGCTTTTTTTAAAGCACATATGTGTTTCGAAATCAGCAAGTAATGTAAACTAAGTCGAAGTTTTGAAGGATAAATAAGAGTGACGGAAATGTGAGTATGGCAATTAGGCCTAAAAATTGTAGGCTGTCTTCAAGGGTATTATATTGGAGTAATCGATAAATATTTTAACAGAAAAAAAATACACGGCAACTGATGGAAGAGCGCGATGTATGTGTGCTATGTCGTCAAGATACAGGAGAGAAACTTGTTTGTCCCATGGACAATCCAATTACGGTGCGAAGAAGAATCATATGCAGAACTCGTAAGCCTAGTTCAGCAGTTCAAAGATTACAACAGCGAACCCAAATCTGGAATTGCCAAGTGCATCTGAAATGCGAGCAAGACGTGCATCATGGCACCAGACGTATCGTCAATTTTACAAAGCATCTGGTCCTGAACGTGTAAAGAAAAGGAACCTGAAAGGTTTATCAGCTCCGAAAAAAAATTAAAGCGGGTAAGTGCACTTCGCCACGCCAATGTGTGTTTGTTTTGTAGTGTGGAAACAGGACAATCAGATCATTCTTTTAAAAAACTCAGCCTTACTACTGAAATTCATGACAAGGTGGTTGCATTAATGAGGACAGAATTGTCGCCTGTCATGCTGAAGGCAATCTTGTTGCAATTGAAGCTAAGTACCACCGAAATTGTTATATAATATTTAACCGCCGATACAACGAGTTGGTATGGATGAAGGAAACTACAATACCAGCGGTCACAAACATGGAAGTTGTAGCTGAAAATGAACTCTTGGAATTTATACGAGAGGAAATCACTACAGGGTGTAAAATTTTTGCTCTGCAGGGTCTCACTGAACTTGTGAGTAAAAAATTGCAGGAACAAGATGTACAAAAACAGTAAATCGCAAACGTCTGAAGGTAAAGGTGCTTGATCACTTCCCTGAGTTACGAGAAGAGAAGGGAGTTCGTGATAGAGTCTTTCTAATGTGTTCTAAAACAGCTCGACAGGTTATTTCGGAAGCAAGTCAAACTCCAGAAGAGGAGTCGCGTGCACTACTTCACGCTGCTTCACTCCTGCGCAAAAAGCTGGTTCAACACAGTAACTTTCAGTTCAAAGGATCCTGGTTGCTTCCTGGTTGTGAGGAGTTATCCGTTCCTGCAGAGTGGAAGTATTTCTTCCGACAGCTGTTGTCAGATCCTAAATCATCGCACGTTGATGATAACTGCAAGTTCTGGAAGCGTAAAGTATGAGCCTCCACTTCCGTTGTACGTAGGTCTCAGCATACATTCGCAAACCAGAACCAAAAGTTGTGAGTGTCTCCTACAAAAGTTTTGCTAGCAAAAGCTCTTGGTGAGGTCAGCAGGGCTACTGGCATTGTTTGTCCCAGTAGTCTGCGTCAGGATATTTTCACTGTTGCCGCTCTAGACAACCTGGATCACAATCCCTCTTCCAGGACAGCCACATCATCATTCCATGGAACTGGAATTTCTATCTTCCAGTTCCCGACAACTGATAGCCCTGGAATGGAAAGAGCAACTAATGATCTTGACTTTCGAATAGGAGGTTTACACTTAAGTGGATCTGTTTTGCCATCATCATATACTGTAGTACCTCCTGTGCTCAGAAATCTGGTGAAAGAACCTCCAGTAAAAATGTAGTGCCCATCTTGACTTCACTTGAGACAGAAGAACTGCGCCATGAGAAATCCTGGATGACGTCCGTGTATTCCACAATACATCAAGAGTTAGACGGAGAAGCAGCACGTCACGTAGTCTTCATACCATGCTTCCAGGAGTGATACCGTCGGATCACCAGGAAAATGTACTGAGGCTCTACTGCCATTATTCCGTGAAAAGGCGGCTACACCAGCAATGATTGCACATGGTATGGACATAGTGGTGAAAATTACACACTATCTGAACCTTCATCAAACACCAATGTTGGTTGTGGACCAACCTCTATTCGCCCTTGCAAAACAAGTGCAATGGACTTTCCCTGAAACATTTGATGAGGATAAGTTTACTGTCATGCTAGGAAGGCTCCACATTGAAATGGCTTTGTGGGCCAGCGTAGGAGATTTGTTAAGGGGTTCTGGATGGGCTGAAACCCTTGTACAGGCAGGGGTAACAAAGTCAGAGGCCGCAGCCCTATCCTTTCTGCGAGCAAGTGACCCAATGCGTACTTGGTATGTAGACGAAGTTACTGTCGCAGCCCTTGACATCCTTATGAAGAAGATTTATGAAAACCATGAAGGGGACATTACCATGGATGAGTGGTTTGCTGATGCTTCTAGATATAAGCCAACAATACACTTCTGGCTACTTGTTCATAAGTACGAGCTACTTATACTCCTGTTCATAAGGTCACACCGAAAACAAAAATTTGACTTCATGATTGCCACCTTGAGACAACTGGTTCCCCTCTTCTTTGCACTAGATCATCACAAATACGCCCGGTGGGTTCCTGTCTATTAGAAACTTGGAATTTCTGCCACCATCAACTGAGGAACAGTTTCGTAGAGGACACTGGGTTATATCCAGAAACAACCGTCGGTTTTCTTCAATTCCCATTGACCAAGCTCACGAACAGGCGAGTAAGGAAGTGACAGGAGTAGGTGGAATCATCGGTATTACACAAAGCCCGACAATGCTGGAACGCTGGATTCTCACAGGACAGGAAATTTGTCGCATTCTACATGATTGCACCTCTGGAAGCAGCAGAAACGAGGAAGATGAAGAACTGCGCCATCACGAAGAAGGACTTGTAGGTCAGAATCGTTTCCAAACTCATATAACCGACCTAGTAGAAGCAATAGTTAATACAGGGAACCCCTTCGAGGAACGAACTACAGAACTGGTATCGTTAGACAATCGTGTTTGTCTTGGTACCTTACCAGCAGAATCTATCCGTGTGTTGGAAAGCACAGTTCAAGAACAGTACATCAAGTTTGAAGAGGAGGTCCTCCAGAAGAAAGAGAGGCCCTTCAGGACGCCTATTAGGAAAACTAATCTGCTACTTTTCCATGACCAAACACGTACTACCGCCAAACCTGCATCTAAATGAAAAGTAGAGCAATATAAGCAACAGAACGACCTGTATGGACAGGCATTTATTTCACTGGAAGTTCGCGGGGGCAACATGGAACATTTTTTCCGCCATGAATCCTGTTCATACCCACCAGCACTTTCCACTGAGGGTGTTCTCCATACTTGTAAAAAGTCAGATTTGCTGACATGTCTTTTGGAAACAATTACCACGTACAACGTAACTGAAGATGAGGATTTAATGGCACCAGATACTTTTAATTTAATTGTAAATGATGGTGGAGCTCTTATGCTCCACCACGAATACAGTACCAGTTGAGAAGGTAACAAACAGTACATGTTGTTTGGGATCAGTATATAGTATGTTGTCCATCAAAGGTACTACAAGGGAGAAAAGAGGTCACGGCACTCGACAGCGTGTGTGCGGTTTCGCAAAGGTTCCAAGGAATTGGCATAGTTTTCTTTCACATTTGGATAACTAGACAGAGCTGATTTCATATCTTTCAGGGAAACTTATGGAAGTACAGATGCCGGACAGCAAATGTATATATGTAACCGCAGGCGAGAATGTACTGCATGTAGGAAGTGACATTTACATGGGAGAATGCAACCATGAGGAGGAAGATATGCGCATTGTCGTACATGCTCTCCATTCTCTGCAGAAATCTTCAGTGGGACTGATTCACACTGGGGACACAGATGTGATAGTAATTCTCTTGAGTAATTTCCACTACATGCTAAATGTCAACCCAGAAGCAGAAATGTGGGTGGCATTGAAAGCTGGAAAGCAGACAAGAATGATATCCATTAACCATCTTGCGGTAACACTAGGAGACACAAAGTGCAAAGCATTGGCTCTGTTTCATTCTTTCACTGGGTCAGACAGCACATCCGGTTTTAAGTTTAAGGGAAAACGATGTTGTTTAAAAGCAGCGGAGACAATGAAAACTCTACAAGCTGAAACTGCAAGTCTTACTAGTACTCCATTTGAAATAACAACTGTGTTGGAAGATGCTGTCAACAAACTTGTGTGTCGAATGTACTGCAAAGATGAAAGCGATGGCAATGTTGATCACGTACGAATGAAGATGTTCTGTCACAACACTCGAGATGTTGAGAGAATACCTCCCACAAGCGACGCTGTGAAACTACACGTGAAAAGAAACATCTCCCAAGCAAGCATATGGCTTTCAGCCCACAAACCAGTGATGCTTGTTCCAGACCCCTGCATGTATGGATGGACCAAGGTAGACAACAAGCTTGTTCCAGTGTGGCGGACATTACCTCTGGCGAAGGAAGTGTTTCAACTTGATGTTGAATGCGCCTGCAAAACTACATGTTTATCATGCAAGTGCAAGGAAGCAAAATTGGAATGTACACGCTTGTGCAAGTGCAAATGTGCTGTTTAGGAAATGAAATTTTGTGACACTATGGATGTGAAATACAATCAATGACATAGTAAGATATGATTGTAAACTGTTTGATGAGTAAGATGTAAGTAAGTAAGATGTTTGATGTAAGTAAGGGGTGTGCAAACTGTTTGATGAAACGGAAATAAACAATTTCATTCATTTATACATTTCGTTTCTTAATTTAATACGTGTGACCGTATGCATATCGAAAGGACATTGTATATATAGAGTGAATTTTGTAAGAGTGACACCGTTAAATAAATCTAAAACTATATAATGTAAAATGTCTAACCGTGCATATTTACCTGCGGTAGGGGGACGTCTTGTGTAACATGCCAACTCAAGAGAAAATTATATACAGAACTAACATAAAACAGTCAAATAACTAGAAAAAGTCTCTGATGATCTGATGTCAACCCCCTCATAGATCAAGGCAGTATGTCATTGACATCATTTTCTAATCTGTTCGAACTCGATATCAAGTAGTTTCCGAGATACAGAAAAATGTCGGAAAAGTTGGTAACACTGCTCTCTTTCAGTTGTTAGTATCATCACGTATCATCCACTCACGGAAATTTCTCTTTGTTTGCACTGTGTTCGTTTGGATGGCAATAAGGACATTGTAGAGTAATATATATATATATATATATATATATATATATATTCCATATTTCCGCCGTACTTGACGAGCAACATACACAGTGCCTTCTACATTTATAACATATGCTATTTTTTATCAGAGAAAGTGTCCGGTGGGTTATGGTGCCACATGGAGCCCCCTAGCTGACGTAGAAGTGTCAACTCGAACTAAAATAGTTTTAAATACATATACCTTTAAATTAAAAAAAAAAGTGTTACGCTTTTACATGAGGTTGAAATGATAGTACCTCTGAAACAAAAATAAATATTTATTAATAGAGACAGTACCTCAAGTTTCTTCAGTTACATCAGCTTCCTATGGAATTAAAAACGAGTAATAATATTTTCTCTTCGAAACAGGAGTTTTCATAATCTTTAAAGCCCCGAAAACTAATTCCGATTGATTAACACATTTGTACTTTTATTACCCTTATTATTGTGACCCTTGTACATGATTAAGAGGCATCAGCTTGAAATAGTGTTTTAAAGTCAAAAACACTTATTTTAAAACAAATGTTTTTATGCGAAGCAAAAACACTGGTTTTATTGACGAAATCAGTTTTTATCTTTTTCATCACGAATATTCACTACTTAGCAGACCAACTTAAATTAATATTTCAGCGAATGGAATGTATTTCAAGGCTCTTACAACTTCTGCCATTTATTTAGTAACGCCGGACCCGAACAAAATCAACGAAATTATCCCGCCGACTTACGAACTACTGACCAACGGCACTTGGAAGTTAGGTAAGTCAGGTTCGGTGTTTCAGGCTGCTCCTAGAAATTCAAGCGTAGAGACTTCTAACTTTCAGAGAGGAAAAGTTCATAACCAATTCAATATTTCGATCAATGCCGATTTTTTATTTCGTTTTCGTTTATTGTTGAAAAAGCTTCATTGTTATATGTTTTGATATTCACAACAACAATCAAGCGATTTCAACAATGAAGGGAAACGAAACTAAAAGTCTACTATGATCGAACTCTTGAATTGGTTACGAACTTTTTTCCCTGGAAGTTAGAACTCTCTAGTCCTGAATTTGTAGGAGCAGCATTGGAATTTGGTGCAACGATAAAAATGCATTCGACATATACGGAGGTATTGCTGCCATCTATTGTTGGAGATCGTTGCTTTACATTAACCTTAAGATGGAGCAAGAAACATAGGTCTTCCGCTGCATTAGTTTGTCCCATTTCAATGCAATATATGACATTGGCTGCAAGCTGGAACCGATTGAATATACATTTATGGACCTGTTTTGTTTCTGCAAGTTCAAATACAGATTTTATTATTCTAAACGAACGTTTGTACCAAAAACTAACATTTTAACAATTTATTAATGATCAAATAATGTTAGCTGCCCCCAAATGGCATACCCAGTTTTCTTTCAAAGTGGCACAAAAATAAAAATACTGTTTCCTGTTTTCTTTTCCCGCAGTTTAATTTTTCCGAAAATTTTCATCACAGCACAAGTCCAGTGGCAGGTGGAATATTTGTAGAATTTCACTGCATTACACACACACATATATATACAGTATATTCGTGCAGTCGATTTACTACGCGCGAAGATTGATTTGTTTGGGAATTTCTGAGGAATTGATGGAATCAAGTGTAATAGAATGGCAGTAGGTTGTGTAACTTTCTAGCAAGTTTTTGTAAGGGCAATAATGAATTCTCGATATACAAGATAACATATTCCCCAAGGACGATTGAGTCGAAGAAAGAGAGGAAGACAAACTGTACGGCAACCAATAATGCCTCAGAGTATGTTAATTATAGCACAAATTCAAGTAATTAAGGTAGAGGGATATAAATCAAGGTTTCTTAACTCCGCGTTTTGTAGTCTGGGCGGACGCAAGAGGTAGTGTTATAGGATCATGTTTAGAATGACATTTTACTTTTAGGAATTTGAATTTTTATGACGTTTAGGCATATTAGGCTCAGGTCGGAAAGGATGCTGCAAGATGTCGGCCAGGGCCTAAGTAAATGGTCTATATCTTGAAACAGAATCAATTTCGTTTTTAAAAAACGGCATGTGCGTAATTATTTCCTGTTTACGTCCTTTGTCTTTCCTCAATCACCTTGTTTTAATTTTTATCTTCTCACAGCACTAAGAAGCCTTCCTTTCAAAATCCCTTTCCCTCATTTTCTCAGGAATCAATATATAAATTTATGTGTTTCGAAAAGCCTCCTCCAACTTATTTTGAATGATTTATTACCCTGAAATTCACAACAAATAACAAACTTCTTCAAACAACTCGCAAAGCAAACTAAATTTAAACAACGCAATCTGAACAAACATATTCAAACAATTACACGATACTCAATCAATCGATTTCAACGTTATGTTTTCTCGATACTAACAAAACATAATTACTATGCGCAGCCAGCTCGCTTCAGGACTCTGGTTCGGTACGCATTGAAGATAACCAATCTCGGCACGTGTTAACACGACTCTGTTTGATTCAGTTCACTTCTGTTCACAGAGTTTCGCGAATCGATTCGTGCCAGCATGGGTAAGGGCGTCTGTGTGAAAACGCTACATGCATAAGAAGTGCCAGCACAGGCATTAGCGCCTACAGAATAAATATATTTTCATGTGATTGATTGTAACAGGTGAAATTTCTACCCGATTCAGCGAAAAAGATATGAGAATTTGTTCGCTTAAAACTTTGAGAAGAGATATTAATTCAGAAAACTTCCTTCACAGTAAGAGACTGATGCCATTGTGTGTACTTCAGATGTTACCGGTTGTACTCCAGATGCAAAGAAGATAGCAACGTGCAAACGATTTCTGTTCAAAATGTTTAACAATACATGTAACACAAATATACTCGAAACGACAAAGACGTTATATCCACACAGATATACTTTCTTGTTCGGTATTCTTCGTATGCTCCAAAACTCTAACATTTGGGCCCTCTACCGCAGTATGTAAAACTTTCTCTTCAACCTTAACACATGTCTTAACCCCGTACAGACGCTTGATGCTGCACCGACGCAAAGCAAATGTACTGTTTTTTTCCTTTGAAAGTAAAACTTTTGTAGCATTCCGGTCGATAGGTTACTTACTTACTCTATGGCTTACGAACTTGCGGGTTCATCGCCGCAATAACGAACCTTCTCCATAGGATTTTATCCTGAGCAAGATTAAGCCAGTTTTCATCACAGCATCTACTTCTCGAAGATCCCTAATATTATCCTCCCAACGTCGTCATGTTCTTCCTAACGGTATCTTTCCCTCCGGTTTACCAACAACGACGGAATATAATCTTCGATTTTCTCGTCGCGATTTCATTATTCTTGCAACATCGGGCGAGTCGTAAAGTTCATCAAGTTCTTCATTATGCAGTCTCCTCCATTCCCCAGTCATCTCGTCCCGTTTCGGTCCGTATCTTATTTTCAAACGCTCGTAATTTTTGTTCATCTACTAGGATTGTACTCAACTTTCGCAACTATAAAATATTACCAGCAGAATAACCGTTCTGTATATTTTTTTATTTCAGCTTCCTTGATATTAATCGCGAATTTAGAATTTCTGGCCTGAGTAGAAACACGCATTGCCCAATGCTAAGCGACATTTTATTTGTTTGGTGACCTCCCTTTTGCTTGGTACATATGCTCCCAAATTATTTAAATTTATTTAATTTCCCTACGTTCTCATTCTTAATTGTTATGTATTTATTTCCGTTATTCCCTGTTTTTCCGGTTTGTTTTCTCTGTTTTCCTGTAGACCTATCTCATCGCACGTTTCTACTAAAATATCAGTGTTACTTTGTAGTTCATCTATATCGTCTCCTATTAAATCTACATCATCCGCGTATACGAATAGATGATTCAAGCCATTCAATCCTTTTTGTTCTCTTCTATTTTCTGAATTGCATATTCGAACACAAATTAAACAGTAATGGTGACAAGGCATTACCTTGTTTCAATACGTTGCAAATCTCGAAACTATCTTTCATATTATTACCTATCCGTACTCTGCTTATGGGGTCACTGACACACATCCTTTACTAGTTGAACAGGTTGTTTCGGAATTCCAAGTTGTACCCGGATATTGTATACATTCCCCTCTTTTGATAGCCTTATGTTTCCTTAAAATCAGTGAATAACTGGTGAACAGTCCCACTGTATTCCCATTTCTTCTCTAAGATTTGTCTCAAGGCGAAAATCTGGTCCAACGTGGATCTATTTATTCTAAATCCACATTGGTGATCTCCAAATATTTCATTTAGGTATACGCTTAGTGTCAGTGCTTCGTAAGATGTTGGGAGTAATGAGATTTCGCGGTAATTATTACAGCCTGTCTTATCGCCCTTTTATAAACTTGAGCTATTATTAAGGTTTTGCATTCCTTTGCAAGCTTCTCCTTTCTCCCTACAGCACTTATCAATTTATGCAGCTCTTTGATTAGTGTCGTTCCTTCCGCTTTAATTAGTTCGGCTGGAATATTGTATATTCGTGGTGGTTTGTAATTTTTCAATTTTTTTTAGCGACATTTGGACCTCGATCTCATTTGGTTCGGGTATCCACAGTTCTGCTGTATAGATTTACAATTCCTTTATTTCGTTCTGCGTTGTGTAGATTAAGAAGTTAGACGAATAATTTTCCACACATCGATAATTTTCGTCGGATTGGCCTGAAGCTCTCCGCGTTCATTTCTAATCATTCCTAATGTAAGCTGGTAACCTTTTCTTAACGCGTTTACCCCTTTGTTCATATCTTGTATATTATTTGTCTTGCCGATTTCATATATCTCCTGAATCTTCTGCGTCAGATATTCTCGCTTTTTTTAACCCGTGTGTGGCGTTGCGTTTCACGATACTGTAGTAGTTGGTATTTGCTTCCTTTTATTAATTAGCTATCGTCGCCATGCTTGTTTTCTTTTCTCATGAAGCTTTGGTATATAAAATTAATAAAGAAATACGATATTTATTTATTATATATTTTTGTCACTGAACTTCAACTGGAGAGAGAGGCTGGATTTTGAAAATAAATCACTGAACATGTAGAATTGCTGATACCAAGTTCGAAGTCATGATTGAAAACAGGCAACATTTAGTTATCTCAAGGCCCTAACTGACATACAGGAGCGACCAGGAAAACTCGATATAACCCTAAAAATGTTTATATATATATATATATATATAAATAAATCGCAGCCATATTCTATCCACTAATGGATGGGGCCTCTCCCCGGAGGGAGGAGATTGAGCTACTGCTCCCACGCTGACGAGACGAGTCATATACATACCACCCCGGTTGACCTAGTCGTTAGCGTGTCTGAATACGGATTGAGGGGTCCCGGGTTCGATTCTTGGCGCTGCCAAGGATTTCCAGGCGTGTGGGTCTGGAACGATGCCCACCCAGCATCGTGATGCTATTGGGAAGCTACTATGAATAAATATAGTGGCGATCATAGTGAAAGCTTCGGCTCTCCTCTCCCAACTCGTCTGGTCAGCGTGGGAGCAGTAGACAAATCTCGTCCCTCCGGGGAGAGACCTCATCCAGTAGTGGATTGAATATGGCTGTGATTTATTTTATATGTATATACATAATAAAATCGGACGAACTCAAGCTGATAACAGTGAAAGACTATTGCATTTGTAGAATATTTTCGAAAATAGGAGAAAGGAAATAATTTGTCTGCTATGAAAATAAAGGTATATGACAAGGTCGGATTTTTCCTTTGTTGCCTCCTCTCTATCTAAACTCAGTGTTTCAAGGGGAATACGAGCGACGTTTGGCTCGTCACAATGTCAGACGACCCACTTACCATTTGAGAAACATTGTCCTCCATCCAATATGGCGGTCACGTTGGTAATGTACTCCAAAATGCATTTCTACACATCCATTATTCATTTGTATACTAAAATATTTAATTTCCCTGTCAGCTTGTGAAATACAAGGCGGTATCCGGACTTCTGGACCAATGTTACATTGTGTGTGGAGGGGAGGGTGATCCGTGACGTCGTTTTGAAGGCGGTATATGGTGGATCCTGGACTATTCTGAGCAAAAATATTTACAAATGTAGCTCTCGATTTTAGCTTTCAGTGTTAATCGACGAGTTTTCAAACTTATGCATCACTTGTTAGTGCTACGTAATTTAGGCCAATATCACAATTTTCGGATCAATAGCTCCGCAGCAATATAAATTTTCCTTTACTTCAACAGAAAAACATGTGTAGAAAATCACAGGAAATATCTGACATATGGGAAGAAGTAAGACTTATTAGGAGCAGTCTGCACGAACAATTTCCTATGCTACTATTTGAACTCTCTATCCAAGTTTGGAGCAATTTCGCTGAATAGCTTATTTGTAGTTAATTTTTAACGTGCTAAATTAAAAATTGCCATTCACTGTAATGTCACCATACCAGCTTACGTAAAATCACAATATTATAATATACTGTAAAATGGTTCAACCATATATTTGGCCAAGAAAATGTCACTTGATATTTATTTATGAGAAGACAATGGAGTGATACCAAATTGTAGCATTCTATCACTACAAACAAGTACTCAAACAAATTATTAACAAATAAAAATTCACATGCAATATATCAAATTGCCCCCATATATATATATATATATATATATATATATATATATTGGGTTGAGCAAATTTTGTTCTTGCGCGTTTATTAAATAATAATAGTTTACTTTGGCTATGCTTGTTGATAACTCATAATTCCTGAGTTACAGTGAATTCTGTCTCACCGCTTGACAAAAATTCCGCAAGAGGATTACCATTTTGAAAAGGAGATTCAAAGAGTATAAAATTTTGAACCATAACAACATAAAGAGACTTGACCTGTTTCATGCCGAAACTATGAGCCCTTTAGATATTTGCAATACAACAGAAGAGCAAGGTAATGGTAATTAATGCAGAAAATTTTGCAGGCAAACTTTTATAGTCCTCAGTTTTTTCTCCAGCTCAAAATGTGTATTTCGTTATTTTCATAGAGAGTCCTACAATGGTTATATCCTACGATAAAGACGGAGAAAAAGGGCAAGAGGGAGACAGTGAGAAGTTGAAAAAAACTGAAAACATTTTGGAACAGTGGCGATGGTCTCTGACCGCTGTGATTAAAGGCTTGAGGCTTGCCTGAAAATAGGGGGTGGGAAAGAAGAGGAATAAGGAATTTTACACAAATCTGATACAATAGTGACCATTCGTGCTTGGAAGAGCTTTCAAATGTCAGCCTCTAGCAAGGAAGAACTTGTCTGTGCTTGGAAGGGGGTACACATGCCAAATACAATGTAATTCGTTTTTACATCACCAGATACACTCTGAGCAGCGAACGGTAGGTAGTACTGACGAAGGGGTAGGTAGTGAATGGGGGCGGTCGGAGGCACTTGGCCTAGAATGCTGAAATTTTGGCACGCAGGATCGTGGCGACGTGAAAATTTCGTGAAGAATCTAAAATTTGCATGTATCTCTTTATGTACCCTCAAACACTTCAATTGATATTCAATTCATTGTTAATAGCAATGAAATATAATAGTTGCCATTTTAATTTCGATAAATACTGTAAATTAAATAAACAGTTTAGAATTTTTATATTCAAATTTTGATTGTTGCATACAGAAATATTTATATTAAATATCTAAAAGCATAATAAACGTAGTAGAAGTAATAGTAATTATAAAAGTATTAGTATTAGCAGTAGTTTTGTAGTAGTAGTAGTAATAATAGTCATAGTAGTAGTTGTTGTAATTAATTTTATATGTGTCATTTGAGTAGCTTGGACTTCCGCCCGCCGCGATTATTTGAGTGCAATGTTTATTAAAATCCAAAAACACCGATGCCCCAGGCGGATTTTGAAACCAAACTCTGACCTTGCGGACGCTGGACTAACGCCTCTAAAGTAGTTATTGCAATAGTAGAAGTATTTATAATTTTAGTAGTTGTCGTAATAATAGTAGAATTAGTAGTACTGTAATAGTTGTTGGAATAGTAGCAGTAATAGTGAGACTGTTAGTGTTGCCAACTAATTTGAATTATTTTCTATATATTATATGAAATTGAAAGTCTGTGTGTTTGTTTGAACGCAATACACTTCAACATCCCATGTTGAATTTGAACAAAATTTGGTACACATGTTCCTTACGACCTATAAGGACTACATATGGAATTAAAAAGATTGCCAGCATCCCCCAAAAGGAATGAAATGTGGGTGGAGGTGCAACTCGGAAACAGTTTGAGCCAGAAACATGATATTTGTCATGAAAATTGTTCGTTTCAATACATCAGTCACGGCTTTCTGACTAGTTTTTTATTCGACACTCTCAGAGCAGAGGGCAAAAACCTCTTAAGAAGAGGAGACGGAGAACTCGAAAATTTAAATTTGGCATTTAAGAGAAAGAAAAGTTAACGACAATATCAGGGGTGAACAGAGTTTCTAAGGCACTTTTCTTTAGCCTACAAAGTTAAAATTCGGCATAAAGTTTCGTTGCCAGGTTGGAATTTCTTAAAAATATCCAAAATTTGCAAATATATTCCAAAATATTCCAGTAACACCCTGCAATTACTGGACATCGAATATTCACCTTCCGTTGGGATAGAGAGTTGAAATTGGGCCTGAGAAATTACGCAAACTTGGGAAATACAAGATAAATCAAATGCCATTACCCGTTAAGCACCCCAATACTTACGGGTATCGGAATTGCAATTCTCCTTGGGTTGGAAAGCCGAACTTGGACATGAAGATTTATGGGCAGGTTGGATTTACCGGAAAATTTAAAAATGACAAGATTATAATCACATGAATATAGTTTTAAAAATGTAATTACGACGATAATGACCCGAATAACACCGTGAAGTACCCTAGTACACCCGGTTACCGAAAAAGGCATTCCCATTGGGCTATGAAGCTGAAATTCGTTGTGAAGATTCGCGTAAGTTAGGATTATAAGGACAATTTTAAAATACAATTATATCTATAAGTAGCCATTAATCCCGGATATTGAAAATGCAGTTATCGTTGATTTAGAATGCTAAAATTCGAAGTGAAGGTTCGCGGACAGGTTGAAATTGGAGGATTTATAATAAAATGTAATGACACCGTTAAATACCAATAAAACCACTAAGTACTCCGAAACTCCAGGTATCCCAAATATAATTATCTTCGCGTTTGGAGGCTGAAATTCTACATCAAGGTTCCTGCGTAGGCTGCAATTACCACAAAATGTAGAAATACAATTACACTGTTAAGGAACCTAATAATACCACTAAATATCCCAATATCTCAGGAATTCAAAATGCACTTCCTATTGGGCTGGAAAGCTTAAATTTGGCATGAACATTCGTGTGCTGGACCGAATGGCAACAAAGGTTCAAAAATGCAATTACACCTTGAAGTATTCGAATAGCTCCAGGTATCGATAATATACGTCCGTTGGGGTAGAAAGCTTGTATTGTGCATGAAGGTTCGCAGGCAGGTTAGAATTACAGGGAAAAATAAAAATCCACCTTTAAGTACCCCAATACCTCCGGATGTTGAAAATGCATTTCCTGTTCCACTGGAAAACTGAAAATTTGTTGGAATGTTGGAATTTCAGAAAAAGTTTTTAAACTCGCAGTTAAACCGAAAACATCCCAGTAAGACCGTTCAACCCTGAAAAACAGGGTTTCGAAATAGTACTTCCCGTTTGGAGAGAAAGTTGAAATTTGACATGAATATTGATAGGCAAGTGGGAATTACCGGAAAATTTTTAAATGCAATTACGTTATTAGGTTCCCGAATAATACCATTAAATACTCCAATATCCACGGGTATCAAGAACGCACTCCCCATGGATCTAGAAAGGTGAAATTCGCGTGGGTCGTTTAAAGTTTCGGAAAAATCATATTTTGGGCATACATATCGTAAAGTGTGTGAAAAATGAAAATTTCAGCTATTCAGTAAAACAGCCTATCCTAATAAGAAACCCATACCCAGAAATCGGCATTGCACTTCCTGTTGATCTAAGTTTAAATTCGGCACGGACATTCAACTGCAGGTAAGCAATGATTACGAGGAGAAATGCATAATTTACAATTTTCTTTTTCTCGGTACCTCAAAACAACCCCCGATTCTCATAAACTTTAAATGAAACAACCACAGGTAAGCTGCGGAAGTGTTATCACAATATCCATACGTAAATGATAGCTAAAATACCCTGGCGTATTCAGGCTTAAAAACGAGTATATATATATATATATATATATATATATATA
>JAGDQP010002597.1:73992-102707 GCA_022664845.1 Lepisma saccharinum | reverse complement strand
ATAAACCAAATATCCAGTCTTTATACCACAATATAAGATAAAGTGGCTCCAAGTATGAGTTATTTCGTATAATTTGTTTGTACCTTCTTAAAAAATTACGCAATGTTTGCACGCAGTCTGTATGACCTGCAACAAATATTTCATAGATTTCATTACATATAGGGCCGTAGGATAAAATTTCCCAAACATCTTGTTGTACTGATGCAGGAGTAAAGCAGTCGTGAATGTCCATCATTTCACCTTCAAAGCAAGAATTACAGACAAGATAAAACGACGGGCTCCATTCTTCAATACTTCTTATAATACACTTTAAGTCAACCTCTAAGTCTGTACAGCTACAGCTATCCATGACTGTTTTGTATCAACTAAGTAAAAAATTAATACTTGTTACTCCTTTTATTTACTCCATTAATCAATCAGATTAAAGAAATCACATCTCCGAGTCAAGAGCTGAAGGCTGTTGAGTGATTGCTTATGTCATATGGTGTTCTCGTTGAGTGAAAATTGTCTAAAAGTAAAAAATAATAATAACGTTTCTTACCCTCTCTTCCTATCTTAATGGTGAGTCATCATTTCAGTGCAAAGGATTCTGGGAGTCATCCTGAACAAACGATAAAAAATCCTCTCTCCCCGCATGTGCAGTTACTCTTTCTCTGTCACGATCAATAACTGAAGAGTGACATGCAATAAATTCTGGGAAATCTAACCATCAGTTTTCGCGTGTTGCTTCTCTGAGATGGTCTATGTGAAAATTTCTCCTGTTCCCTCACACACACATTTGATTACTTGACGATCAATACTTCAACATCGTTGATGAGAACGACGCGTGAAGCATTAGGGGGAATCTTCCAATCGGATTTCATATACTAGTCCTCTGAATGGTGATTCACTCCGTGTGTGTGTGTTTCGCTTCAGTGTAATGAGGGATCGAGGTTGTGTAAGTAGTTATTTCTGCCTACCATTCCTATGAGTTCAATTAACATGACGGCAATAAAAACTATATCGTCTCTTTACTAAAAATCTCTGCTCAGGCAATCTTTCCCTAACCATTCTAGTAATTGTTTGATTTCATGGTTCGAGTATTGTCTTGTAGTCAAAAACATCCATGAGTCTGCTAGGGCTCGAACCTTGGACAGCCAAAAGTTGTATTCTATAAGAATAGCGTCCTATCATAAAGTGCTTCATTCAAGTAAAGAGGGGTCCTACAAACCAAATCCAATGCCTATTAATGTAAGAAGAATCAAAACAATATAATTAATAACTAGTTCTTGAGATATAAAGTCGCGGCTAATACACTTGTCAGCTTCAGTACAAATAACTCTTGAGTTAAAGATGCCTTTAGATTGACTTAATAACTGCACCAAAACCTGATTCTGCAAGCGATCTTTCAATAAAAAAGCTTAGGTTGATCGGTAGCGTTGTCGGCTTGGTTCGATTCTGATAAGGAAAGAAGTGGCTCCCGTATCCCCATCCTCATTTCAGTTTGGAGCAATGAAGAAGGTTTTTTCGTTAAGAAATTATCTGTCTTTTCTACAAGAATGGTTGAGAAACAAGTTCCCTTAACCACTCTGAAAAGTGGTACGCACTCGTTGTGAATGTCAGATACCAGGAGGAAAGTTTCCAAGCCCTCTTGAAATGTGAAGTCATTTAGTTTAAGAAGCTTTTCATTAAGAGCCATAACTAATCCTAAATGTAAATGTACTGATGAGCTAAGGACGGGTCCTACTGTGTAAAGTGGGTTCCGAACCACTCCGTTCTCAGCTTTAAACATCTCTTGAGATGTGACCATGTCGATCCATCCACGCGGCATCAAGAAGCAATATGGCGATTAACAGAGCAACAGACTTGTTGAGTTTACATGGATCACTCCGGTGGAAACGCAGTAGGTATCAACCCAATACATGCCCTGGAGTGGCTGAGGAAAACCTAAGTCGGGACAGTCAGCCGCTGGTATCGAACCGATGATCTCTCCAAAGTTGGGTATAATGGCCGTTTGGAACAAAACACTCATATTTACGTTTTATCATACGAGCGAGCTGCCTGGAAAGAGAAAAATCTTAATTTATCCTTCCTTTCTCTGGTCGAGCGGGTTTACCAGCTAGTGCTTTTTCCCTATTAGAAGACGTAAGAATACCAGGAATTCTCGTATGTGATAATTACATATGCTCATCCTATAGGTGGCAGTTTCCTGTGTGAGCGACTTTAGAATACAATGTTCTAATCGGGATTTGAATCCAATGCAGTATCTCTTCTTTTTCCCTATTGGCTAGTTATTCCGTGAAGCTCTGTACCGTCCGCCTTTACCAACTGTCAGGTGAGAGAACATTGGTTAAGATTTGAATTCGAGCTACTAGCGACTCCTCGTTGCGTAGGTAAGCCCCGTGCATGACCGCCTTTACCAAGGAATCCAATGCTCTACTGTTTGGGTGTCTTTCCCTTAAAGTGGAAGCAGCTAGGTTCGAATCCCAACTATACTGCTTTTTTCCTATTAAGTAAAGGTAGAGTTATATCCGATATTGTACCGAGTAGGCGTAAGCGGGGGTGCTGAGGTTTGAGCCCCGATGCCGTGCCGAGTAGGCCTTCCTTCTCTACTTAAAGATGTCCAGGATTTAACTGAAGTCTCCGTTCTGACGACTACGCATCTTTCGATCTAGCTGGAAATCTAAAGTTGAGCTGATCCGATGCGCTATTTTTCCTAAGAGTACCAGGGTTTGAACCCGACTCGGTCTAATGCTGTGGCGACTATCCTGCTTTCCCTAGTTAAAAATGTTCAGGATTGAACCCTAACCGCTGCTCCGATGGAGTAGCCAGTTTAAAATCATAATATGCATTCATCTTGTTACTAATAAGTATAGCTAAGCATAAGCGAAACGACTCTGACCGAGTCTTGAACTCTAGTCTTCCGATAACGTACCGGCATCTGAAGCTGAAATTGATCGCTTACGCTCTACAATTGTTCCTATTTGCTACTTTTTAAAACCAGAAATACTATAAAAATGATACATCAACTCAATATTATTTGTAAAAATGTATTAGAAACACGTTTCTTTCGGAATATTTACTTTAAAACACTGGAAAACTTTTAATATTGTACTTACCCATAATTTGTAGCTGAGTTATTTCTCCTGTAAACATCCTTTATCTCAAATGCACTGACCCGAATATAGCTATAAAAATCCACAGACAATAGCGTTAAATGCGTCATATAGCTAACTTCATGTGTATCTGTATGTATGCATATCTGTGTGTGTTTGAGTATGCTAAAATTGTTATTTCTCTGTTTGGCTCTTCTGTATGTATGTATGTTTGCGTGAGTGATCTTTCCTATATTTCTACAAGTATTGATTCATTCAACTTCTGGCTGGAAAAGCAATTGGACAGAGGGAGTGAAACATTACTATATGCGAAACACGTGTCTACACATGTCGAAATGAAGGGTGCTCTCTATTGCCTGAGTTAAGCATAGATTATGTGATCCATTACTACGACAACACGTGACCAATGTCGCGTGATTTCGCTATTTTAGGGTAATTCTGAAGGGGGAAGGCATCTTTCATAAGATCCTGTGTATTCTAAAAAACGTGCACACATCTACTCCAGATAAGGGGAGGTGCGGGGGCAAGTAATACAGAGGGGTAGAGAAAGAGAGCTTTTTTTTTTAACTTTTTTTTTCCTCTGAGAGATGACAAAAGAACGTATCGATCTGGTCATATGAATGCTTCAGTTGCAGGGTTTATGGGAGGATGAGCGGGATCTATGCTCCGCTCTATCTCTTGCGTGTTGAAAATAATAGGGGAGAAGAGATGAGAGCTTTTTTTTTTTTACCTCTGAGAGATGCCGTATTGATCAGCTTATTTGAATGCTTCAGTTGCACGGCTTATGAGGGAATGAGAAGGATCTATGCTCCGATTCTGGATATTGGTATGTACGTTGTTTTCGCTATAATGTATTGGAAATTCAATAATTTTTACATATTTGGACTAAGAAACTGTGTAATTCATTGAGAATTGGCAGAAGTCTCTATAATTTAAACAGAATAATGGCTTCATTGACTAATTATCGGGAAGTCGTATAATGCAAGAGCATCTGTATAAGGGGAAATATTAAGGCAATACCTGTTAATAATAATTATTACATGAAAATTGTGATCATTGAATAACGTGGTATGTATTTAATAATAATTGTTGTGTAATTTGAGGGTTTTACTGTATATAGCTTAAATTAGCGTATTGAAAATCGCGGGTGTTCTAAAATTAGCGCACTTATTTTGACATCACCCCGTATATATTTCCGATTAATGTAGACTAATCCTACTCACCCCAGAACTTGCATGTAGGTACTGGGGTAGATCAGAGAAGTAGCCCGAACACCGCAGACGTCACAGTTACCAGTGTTCTCATCCAATTTCGGGAATTCAATATATCAAATTGTATTGACATTATTGAATGTATCCGCATACAATGTGACGTTTATTTAGGTATTGGGAGATATTAGAGATATACTGCGGGACCACAGGCGTAATAGCTGTCAGTGTTTCCAACCAACTTCTTCAAATAATTAGTATTTAAAATAGCTTTCAAACTATTAGACAGATTAACACCAAACTTGGCATTTAGGTAGTGTGGCAGTTCACATGTGCCACATTTATCACTGTTACTACCCAATTTCAAAATTTTATTATTTTAAATATATTTCACACTGTAGAATTTATTCGCAGCAAACTTAGTATTTACGTACCGGGACAGGTTATGGAATAACTTTGGATACCGCAATTTGCATTATTGCCAAACAATTTTATAAATAGAATATTTCAAAATACTTCAATACTGTTTTAAGTATCCATAACCAACTTGACATTAAGCATTATTCGTTCAAATAAAACAATACTATGGGTGTCCGCGACTTCAAGCACCTGAATTGTTAGTGTTGCTAACCTATTTTAAAATTATTTTCTTTTTTTTAAATGGATCTCATACAGGATGAATACGTATCACAGTTGGCATGAACATCATTCGACACCATAGGAAAAATACTGTGCAAGTGCTCACTCTCTAATGTCCCAGTTTTCTGTGTTGCAAACTATTTTAAAATCATGCGGGCGGAAATCGCAACATTCAGCTAGTACATATTATTGTTGTTCATAATATTCATGTTATAATGATAAAATAAGCTACATCTTATAATTAACGATTCTGTTAAGATTTTTCATGTCTTTTTGTATACAATTTTACCATTCTTTCATCGACCTATGCGCTGAAATCGTCAAGGATATTTCGAGTTTGAAGTTAGTTGTTGTTGTTGTCCAAATTTGAGTAATAGCGCATTTCAAATCGGATTCATAGTGTCTCGAATGGCATCAAAGCATTGGTTGATGAAAGACTTTGCAAACAATTACATGACGCAAAACCGGAACAAAATCGTTAGTTTTACTTAAAATTGTCTAAAAAACAAGACCGGATGTACTGGATATAGCATTAGTAAAAGGAATAACCATCACAGTAGGACCACAAGCAATCATGGCACTGGAATCTGACCATATTCCAGTTTGTCTCAACATACACTATCTGCACACACCAGACACCCGAACCTTACCACCAATTTATCAAACAGACTGGAATAAATATCAACAATATCTGGCTAGAACCACACATCCAAACCTACCACTGCACAATCCTACAGATATTGAAAATACTGTTAATCTCATCACTGCAAATTTAAAATCTGCCTACAGACTACATACAACAAAAGTCTCACCTGCAGTCAGACCGGATACAAGTGGCACTCCGGAAGACCTACGCACTCATGCACTCATTTCCATTAAACTATGGGTCAGAAAAAGATGGCAACAAACCAGACTCCCAATATTCAAAACGCTCTGGAACCAACTCAAACGCAGAGTCAAAAAACGACTACGAAGATTGATCTCGCACCACTGGTCCTTGAAAATACAGCAATTAAAACATCCAACATATGAATTTTGGTCCATAACCAAAGCACTCACAAGAAAGAACCCAGCTCATTCAAACCGACCTTTACATGGTCTAAGAGGACTTGTCTACAATCCTCAAGCCAAATCGGAAGTTTTCGCAACTCAACTACAAACACAATTCAGTCTAAATCCGGAGCCTTACGATGAGAATACCATCCGTGAAGTAAATCATCATCTACAAACCACGCAGTATGATAATCCTTTTCTACCTGCAACGCTGTTTACTCCCAAAGAACTGGAACGCGTTATCAAAAAAGTCAGAGGAAGAAGTGCTGCCGGACCTGACGATATACCTGCTACAGCACTCAAACACATACCCAGAAAAATGTTAGTATTATTAACCAGACTGTTTAACGCCATCATCATACATAGTCATTATCCTAAACAATGGAAACTTGCAAAAGTCATAATGATTCCGAAACCTGGCAAGGATCATCTGTTTCCGCAAAATCATCGTCCAATCAGTCTACTTTCGGTAATTAGCAAACTTTTTGAACGTCTTCTTAAAAACAGACTTTTTCAACACATTCTGGATCAAAATTTGTTTCCAAATCATCAATTTGGTTTTCGGCCAAACTTTAATACAGAGGCTCAACTGGTACGCACTGTTGAAGAAATAACCTTACAATATAACAGGAAAGGACACACTTTTGGCATCTTCTTGGACACGGCTAAAGCTTTTGATAAGGTCTGGCATAAGGGTCTACTCTATAAACTGGACATCCTTGGATTTCATCACCAATATATCAGACTCATACGTTCCTATTTACAAAACCGTTCATTTTATGTTTCTCATCTACATACAAATTCCACTGCATATCCTATCTCATCTGGTGTTCCACAGGGCTCTGTTCTTGCTCCAGTCTTGTTCAACTTATATACAGCTGATATACCAACTCATCCACACACGCTACTAGCTACATTTGCTGACGACACAGCCATATTCGCATCATCACATCAAATTCGATTTGCTTTAATGTATGCACAACAACATCTAAACTCAATTGAAGACTGGACTACAAAATGGCGTCTAAAATTAAATGCTGAAAAAACTTCTGTGGTACACTTTACAAAACGAAGAACATTACCTCCGCACAAATTATCACTCTTTGGAACACAGCTCCAGTACAGTCCAAGCGCCACCTATCTCGGTGTTGAATTAGACAGGAGACTTCTCTTCAAAAAACACATCACTAACATCGCAGCTAAATCCACGCAACGCACCGGATATTTATATCCACTACTAAACAATAGCAATGGACTCTCCTTGAAAGCCAGGTTGCATGTTTATCTAATGATGATCAGATCACAACTCATATACGCAGCACCAGCCTGGAACCATGCAGCAAAATCACATCATTTACTACTACAACGTGTACAAAACAAAGCTGCCAGATTCATCACCGGACATTCTCGTGATACAAGCATAGCACAGCTTCACGAAGACCTGGAACTACCCATGCTCAAAGATGTGTTGGACACTCACTGCAGATTATTCTGGCATAGAATGTCGCAATCCACATATCAAGTTCTCCATAACCTCGGAACGACAATACCACCTAGATTCACCCACCGAATGCCCCATCCCATTTAAACCTTACACATTTCATATATTTTCATTTTCTTGTTGGAACTTTTACCATCTAGCCTGACTGCTTATAGTTATACCATCTTTCCTCGCTACGTAAACAACACCTTGTAAAGCATCTCAAAGTAATTATAAATTCAGATATATTGCGAAAGCGACAGTTGCTTTTCGCAAAATTTCATATACTTCCTTCACAACGTCATAAACCTCATATAGAAGGCATGGGCTCAAAAAGCCCGAAACTTCCAAATGAAAACCGTCATGATATCCCTCCCTCCCCCTTAGTCCATTTGAACTACATTTTCTTATAATTTTTATTTTATTGAGCTGCTCCCTAAAGCTCGCTCATTTCTTTATGCATCTACTTGGACACCTTCCTCCGTTCTCTTCTCTAAGGTTTCTGACCTATGGTCACCAACTTTCGCACATTGGTAATAGCTGTGTTGAAGATGGTTTTATAAGTTTATAATTGGCCATCAGTTATGTGGTGTTCATGGTAAAGGTTTTTCTACAACACATTTTCACTTATTATCTAAGAACGGATTGATCGATTCGAACCAAGATCAATATGGTGATAGATTGGAGAATCCGTCATAGTTTAGCTATATTAGAAATTTCAAGTCGTTACAGCTTCTATGGTAAGAACGAATATCTTAAGGACTATTTTCACGCATCACGTAATGACTGTTAAATTAATTCGCTTCCATTTTTGTTTGATTATTTCAGTCTCTTCATTGTAAGTTTTACCTACATTAGAACGTTAAACTTTTAGTGTTTCCATGGAAAGAAGGCTGAAAAATAAAGACATATTAGAGTATGGTGTAAGATTGAGTAAACCAATTATTCCAACTGAACTTTACATAATAGTACAGTTACTTACAAAGGTAAATGGAGGTTGGAATTATAAGAAATAGTAGCTTTTTCCTCCAGAAGAATTGTTGCAGTATCCGCCTAATTTTTAGACAACCAATATGACAGTACACATATACGCGAAAACATGGAATGAATGGATATTCCTCCATTAGAGAGGAAGATAGCTCTAGTCCTTCAGCATCATTTAGAGAACCACGAGAGAGTTAGACAGAAATCCAATTCTTGTCTTGTTCAAACACACACACACAGAGAGAGAGAGAGAGAGAGAGAGAGAAAGAAAGAAAGAGAGAAGAAAGCATGGAAGAAGACGGGGAAAGAGCGAAAAAAGATAGCAGAAAACAAGGAAAGAAGGAAAAAAATGGCACAAGACATGGAAGTAAATGAAATTTTAACGCTTATGAACACACAGTCCCCATACCCCTTTTCTCTCTAACTTGTGTTTTTCTCCATTTACGGAAAAAAATCTCTTTCGCTCCTGTGTTCTTTGTTGTGGCGAGTTTGAGGGGAGACTTTCTGACGGGGCTGTGAGTCCCAGTGTATTGATAATCTAAAGCTCGATTTATTTAGTGGTATTAGTGGAATGAATGCATATCATCAACTCTTTCGTTAAAATGCCATTCGTTTGGATTTTAGTGATTTACAACATAAACCAGGATTGTGATTCTACGGAATATATTAGTGGACCAGTTACAGATAACGGAGGACGACATACTTTGGATAGAAATATGTGGATATTTAAAGCAGGTATATTTAAAATGCCTTTCGAAAGAAATAACTCATCAACTGATTCAATGGTACAACGGACACAGTAACCTTGAGCGAGTCGCTATCATTGCCAACAGAGTAGCCACATTGGTCACTCAACCGGCTACCTAAACTTGTTAAATCGCTTGTCTGGGAGTAACTAACTGTGGAAAAGTTTCAAAATCTTACTTTAATTGTTTGTTTTCGATTTTTGTTCGAAGTACTTATTTTCCTTGACCTTGAAGAAACTCTTTACATTCTTGAATTAAATGGTCTGTACCCTCGCATGTGTAGCATAACTTTTGAGGGTTAATATATTTTAGACTGAATTTTATATCCTGCCACTACGAGAAATTTTGGTACTTCTTGCACTAGTTTGTTGAAGTAAATTTGACGCTTACCGATTTATGTTTTAGACTGAAAATTTTTTGAGTATTGTAATCAAGTAATTTTACTAATTCCTTCATTCTTAGCTAATTCTGTTTTTATCAGTTCATCACTTACTTCTGTAGGTAATACATACATATTTAAAAGTGTGTTGTCCTGTTAAAGCAATCATTAAGCGAATCCCTACCATTCAGACTCGGACTTTTAGGGAAACTATGTTTTAATCCTTAATTTTCTTGTTCTGAAATCTACCTACACTACACGTCACCGAAAGTATACTGTAAATATCTGCAACTCTTGTGCATTTTTGAACAAATAAAATAAAGATTTTCAAAACTCCTTTTAACTTTTAATGTGGTAAAATATAAAGTAAATAATTAGCAGGATCAGAGATTGAACTCAACAGGATAAAAAATTCAGTTCATTTCAGATCAGTTAATTTTGTTTACTTTCTTAAATGGTTCACCGTGATATTATTATTATTTTTTATTTTTCTAAATATTTACTTTAATCAAATTTAATTTACCCTATTTACAAGAGGATTTTGTTTCCCTTATATGTATTCACGCTTCTTAATGGCAGACTATACTCACTTTTACCTTTTGTTGAAATAATGAGAAGGAAGAATAACGCCATGCAACAGAATTCGCATTCGTTCCGGAAATAATTAAAGTGTAAATATAACTTCTGTTTCGTTGAAAGAAGGCACTGTTTCACTTTAGCTTCTAGATTATCTTTCAAAATGTTAAAAATAGGAGTTTTCTTACTTCTTTTCTTTTAAACAACAAGAGAAAAAAGTTTCCTAAAATAAAACTCTTTTGTTCTTATAACTTTTTTTCTCTTGCGATTTTATTTTAAATAACTAAAATAGTCTTGGTGTAATTTTAAAAATGGAAGAAATGTTTCTTGTTTTCCTTTTAATATTACAAAATCAAAAGAACGGACTTGAAAAGAAAATGAGTGTACTTCTTCTAAGCAAATGAATGTACTTTTTCTTTGTCTATAACATTTATTTCTTATATTTCTAAAGTTAACTCTAACATAATAACTCTCTCTCTCTCTCTCTCTCTCTCTTTCTTTCTTTTTTATACATCCACTGGTGTGCAGCCATCAGGCCAACAAAACGAAATGATGATGAGCAGGAAACTATTACATGTGGAGAAAGTGTCAAGTCAGGTAATTTTTTTTTAACATTAATTCCTGTTGTACAGTAAATATTTGGGAAATTTGATTTTGTTTTGTAACAAACCTACAATTAATACTTTCTATGAAGTATTGTATCAAATTTTTCAAGGAAATAAAATAATTCACTTAGCAGATGAATTGTGATAGGTTTATTTTTATGTATATCTATGTAAGTTATCCAATATAAGATAGATAGTACAATATACTAGCACGATACTGGAATATCATCTTCTTGAAACGCACACACATTTGCCCTTTGACCGCGTACTTCGCAAAAGACTTCCTGACACCAAACCAATAGAAACGTTACCATTATTAATTGTCGAATTCCTGCTCGTTTTCGAGAGGGTTCCATTTTGGATGTATGATATCAATTTCTACTAATGGTATATAAATTAAGGATACGTACTGGAAGTTAAAAGGAGACGGGGTTGACAATTTTGCCAACCTGATACGTAGTGTTTTCAAGTGACACTACGTTCTTTTATTGGCTATTTATTGTCTCTTTAATAATGATAAACATAATATAGGAAGCACAGAATGCAGTGTTGCAAACTGTGAATATTATACCCCGTTAAACCTTGGAAATTGGTATTTTCAACATTCTACCTAATTAAGCACTTTCAGACAAGGTCATGTTTGCCTTTCTTCATATATCATCTCGCTTCAGTATCCGGCCCTCACCAAAAATTTAAACAATATATATATACTTTTCAATAAATATGAATTTTGTATTTGAATTGGTTCAAGTCACGATAGAAGATGGCGAGAATGTGGGAAGAAAATCGATTAGTATCTAATATAATACCATGAAGTACCATTAACCCTGTGTGGTTGAAGACAAATCCTGGAAAATTTCAATTAGAATGGTCGACCACGCGCTGGTTTGAAGCCAGGATATTTTAGAATTTAAACCTACGTTCTAACAACTGTGCCACAGCCATTAGCCACAATAATCTCCAACAGTGACCCTAGGCCATTAAATAATTAATGTACATAATTCTGTGTTGTTACAACCTATGATCCTTTTGTAACCATATTTCTTATGATAGTCTATAACACATAACTGCACTATATACGAGGTGTATGCCAAACATCCGTGTTAGTTTAGTTTTACTTAATAAATGTGGTGTGTAGATAAATTCCTTGTATAAAATGGCTTTAACATATAACTACAGAGTTTCAATTGGATTAAATTGAATTGAATTTATTTATGGTCCGTAGGCTCAGGGTCTATAAAATTTGAAGCTTCTATCTTTAACAGTTTTTTCTCATCTTGTTTTTTTTTTTTTTTTTTTTTAGAACAAAACAAAGAACTCATTTTGACCCTGCCTTGAAACTGTGGAGAATTCCACTATGGAGGATGGAGCAAAATCTTGTGAAAAAAAATGCCCGTGCAGAAAAAGTCGTTAATATTCATATGTTGAGGGATGTTGAAGACTTTTGTGGGGATAAATGCCCTTGATGACAGTACTGTTCAGAAGTCTGTTCGCGAAATTACTGGCTGGTAGCAATCAACTGAAGGCTGCAACCATACAGGATTCTCTAATGGCACTGTCGGAAAAGTTTCGACAGACCACTTAAGTTATTTAAGGTAATTTCACCTTGGATTCCTCGACACTTGGATGAAAAGAAGAAAACCTCTACTTAGAGGTAAACTGACAGAGTTTTTGGGCTTGGCCCGCTTAAAATAACCCACTGTAAAACCCAGTTGTTTTTTATTCATTAATTTTTGCTTTTAAATGATTTCTGAAATGACGGCACGTCACAGAAGTGAATAAAAAAAAGCATCGCATATTAGATGGTTAGAAAATAATCAAACTGTCATTCTAACTCTAGAATAATATTGCTATCTAAAATCTACAACACTTTACCTTTGTGATAATGAAATATAAGGAAGTACTCGAGCTCAGTCAGTTTTCCAATGCAAACTATTAAATAGCATTTTTCCATCTGCTGATTTAGTATCAGAATAGAACGAACTAGTTCTTCCAACTAGCTAGACCATAGATTCTGAATTTTAATGCCCTTTACTTTCAGTCTTTATTAATATCATAAAATTATAAACTACTTCTTTGTCGTATCAAATTCCGTGCAAAACTACTAGATTCCACAAATATTATCAATAATAATGTAAATTTCCAATCAGATACCATATACCGTAGATACAGCACTTGCTATCTACTGAAGCACAGAGCTAATCAGGAAATCAAAACAAACTTTATTATTATTATTAAGAAAAATACCTTACACTATGGTTATCCCGTCTACTGTCGTCTGGTGCTTGGTGTACCGGACGGCCAAATGACACTCGGAAGGTTGAGCGGCAATTCAGACCCTGTTGGAGCCGCGGGGGGTTTGATAAAACGCCCACATCTGGTGCGTGGAGTACTTGGTTCGATCCCAGCTCGAGACATGTCAGCTTTGCGGAGGACTAACAAAGTGTGTGTTAATTTTCTTCAGGGTTTTCTAGTTCTCTCCCACGCTATTTGTTCCACTAATTTTCCCATCACCATCCATTCAGCCAGAGCCATTGTTGCCTAAAGGTCTTAAAAGAAAGTTTAAAGAAAATCAGACCCTGCACAGGCGTATAAATGAGACTATCTTGAATGGGGTCCTCCCTCATTTTCCTCTCACCTGTGAATGGCAAAATGCCGGGACCTACAATTGTCTTGGACTCTGAACCACACGGCGGTTTGAATTCAGTGTACGTACCCCACCACCCCCACACACACACAGAACAGAACCAGTCAAGCCTACTGATTTCACAGTAGTGACACACCGTCACCGACTGACCTCTGTATATAGCTTTGCATTTACATGGTTCACATTTTATTTCAAAATCCCGAGAAAAAACATTAAACCCAAAAAGCCCAGGTGGGCCCTTTTCTTTTCTTCAAAAATACTCGTTTTCTTTTTTCAAACCCTGAGAACTGACCAATGGGAATCACGAAAGATACTTGCTCTGGTTCTCTGCATTGTCCTTTTGGTTCAGAAGTAATACGGGTATCTTCCTTTAGTTCGCCGTTTCATAGCATGTACACAGTTCGTATAGAAAACTCTCGTCACAGATCACTTTCCACCCCGAAGATTTCCCGACAAGTTTCAAAGGTAGAATATACACCTTGGGATAAGGCGAATATGCGGAGCAAAGTAAGTACATTTAATTCGGAAATTTACTTAAGAGAAATCTTAATGATAGGGCGTAAAATCAATAGTTGAGAATAATAATGATGATTTTCTATTTCAGTCTAGTTGAATCGTATATTTAAAGAGACATCAGTCCACAATTTGGGTATGTTTTTAGTTTTTCAATGTTTCAGAAAATATAGTTATAGCTGCAAGTATTGGTATGAAAATGGAATTAATAAATCCATTTCTCTAAGTTTTGTAGTTAATTTAAAACTTCATATTTCTTCAAAATGGCATCAGTCAAGGACTCATACTTAAGGACAATAGCTTTCCAACTTTTACTGACCAATAGCGTATAATGCAATTGTAATAGAATCTTATGATTCAGAATCACGTTTGAGCCATCGAACCTCTTAAATAGAATTTATATCATTTTATTAACTTCCATTTTAAAACGTTTTTCTCAATTTCCCACAAACTTGCACTTTTTAAAACATGCGATTCAATTTGTAACTTTAATTCTCACCTCATAAGTAAACCATTGAGGCAAGGAAAACGGTCAAGATTTATTTATAGAGTCTCACCCATAGAAGAGGAAAGGTGCAGTCATGGAAGATGTATCGACTATAATTTTTTGTTTTATATTAATCGGTGCATGAAGAATTGTCAACGATGAAAGGGGTGTTAGAGTCGAGACTTAGTATGAGTCTTAGTCCCGTCAGAGAGGCCGAATATCACATATTTGACTGTGATATTTTTGTACATATATTCTCTGGATTGAGAGTGTAATGTTACGTATGAATCGGAATGTGTGATTGGAATAGATTTAGCTCTGGATAACTTTATTGACGTCCCGTGAACGGAATATTCCACCTGGAAGTGGAAACATGCATATTGCACAGAAACCGCATTGCCTTACGTTGGGAACTTCAGGCAGGGCCTGATATAAATAGCAGAGTGAGATTGCAGAATATTTGTATGAGAGAGCTGTGTGGAAATCGAGTAGAAAAGCAAGAGATTTAATTTAACATTATCTATAGTGAGATAACTGAAGTATGGTTAAAGTATCGGGAGGACACAATTAGAGACTACAGAACATTGTAGACACTTATAAAGGCAATAAACTTCAAATTTCAGTGGACTTTATTTCATTATTTTACACTCTAGTTCCCTATGTATAGATTTTTAGATAAAATATTATTTAGCCTTCCAGTAAGTGAGTTATTGGCGCCCATTCTTTGCATATTATGTCCTATGGTTATATGCTATACGGATACAACATTAAGTTATCCATCCCATAATAGCAAAGGTGAGGCACGATTGGCATATTGAGTAAATAAACGTGTTGAAGATATACAAGAAATGATTTTCTTATTTCATCTGAACACGTTGCAGATAAAACGGTACAGACTTTTGGTATGCATTTTTTTATAGGTATAAAGTGGGAATTAATATTCTTAGAAAGCCATGTGTTGTGAACGTGACCCAGCAATTTGCATGCATCTTATTTTTACGGGGAGAGCGAATGTTAAGTTACGTTGGAAGTGTGACGTGTCATTTCGCAGTACTGGTGCGTTAATCATGCATTCCACTTAGTAATCAAAGTTTAATTATACAAAAAATGCTAGTGGTGGTGTGAGAGACGAATGAATGGTAGTAAAAAGGGAAGGCCAAGGATATTACAAAACTTCGAGACATAGGAATTTTCTCTCTCTCATACACGTACATACAATGTGCTTACTGTAGGATTTCTAATGTTTTAAATATCTTTGAATGATATTTTAAATCCTTTAGATAGATAGATAGATAGAAGAATTAAATCCTTTTAAGAAGGAAACTAAGAAGACTATTACTAATGGAATCTACGTTTATTGTGTTGAACAAGCTACATAAATCAATTTCAAAGAGAAAAATATTAATTCTGTTTTCTCAATGCCACGAATTTTACATATATTTTCTACGAACTCAACATATGTTCAGGATAACCACACTAATGAATATGAAAAAAGTGTCTTTTTATGGGTCGGCAAATGTTTCATGTTTAATAAATGGCAATGAAGATTTTAGAAGAAAAATACACTGTAGTAATTCGGGAGGTAATCCACACAGCCACAGTTTATTTTTTGTTCTTCATGTAGTTCATGACTACTACTACTACTACTACTACTACTACTACTACTACTACTACTACTACTACTACTACTAATAGACTACTACTACACGCAGAGAAAAATTGACTGCATTTAGAAGGAAAAAAAACGTAGACTCCGGTTACAGGCGGCTTTCCTGGCGCAGCACATGCCACGGCAGGAGTACTGCATTCTGTGTGGAGGCTCAAGATTTTCTGTACTATGTTGGAAGGAACAGAACCAAGGTAGCAAGGATAGCGCAGACGTACCTGTACGTATGTTTGGTACAGAACGGACAGGGTGGGGTTCTAGATTCTCATGATGGCGGTCTAGATTTTCTAGATCATACCTTTGATTTCCATGGACGGTGGTCTAGAATTTCTTTGCTATACTCTTGATTTTCTTGACAGTAACCTAGATTTTCTAGACTGAACCTTTGATTTTTAAGCGCAGGTCTAGAATTTCTTGTCCGTGCTCCTGGTTTTCTTGACGGTGGTCTAGATTTTCTGCACTACACCTTGGATATTTTGAACGGAATTCTAGAATTTTTGGAAACGTACGTAAACATGGCCATACGTAAACATAACCTGTAGTTTCTATGCGATCTGCGGTACCCACCCCAAAGTTTCTTTAACCAATTCAACACCATATTGAATTACATAGCACATGCCACAGATTGTTGTAAAAATAAATAGAAAAAGTTGTTTTGCAGAATCCAAATGCATACAAAACAAACAAACAAACTTACCTTCAAATGTCTTAATTAGAAAACTAAATATCAGAGAGGCACATTCTGCTGAGTTCACAAACAGTTCACTTCTTCACTACCATGCACATAGTGACTCTTTTCACTTTATTTACTCGGTGGCCAGTATCACAAACAGTTATTTTGTTTGGAATACACGATAATGGCTTCTCAGCCACTACGCACCATCACCAGCCAGTCTACAGTTAGTTTTTACTACGCAGAAGGAAAATCCGTTCACGTAGTTTGTAGTCTCTGGGATCGTACAGATCATAAGGATCGCATACAGGAGTGGGACTGTGTAGTATCCGTACAAAACTATTTGAAATTGCATTAAAAGGATTTTCTGTATCCTGCAAGTGCTAACGAGGGTTAGACATGATTTTCCGTCTATTAGCGGCTGTACAGATTGGTCATGGCTGAGCAACAAACCTGTACGTAGTCTGGTATAGAAAATCTTGTGTGTGATGCAGAATCTTGCTAAATTTCACCTCTCCGGAATATCTGGACTAAACTTCAGCAATTTTTCTCTCAGGGTACTACTACTACTACTACTACTGCTAAGAAGAAGAAGAAGAAGAACAAGAAGAAGAAGAATCCCAGCTTGATGTTCTGAAAAGATGTGTGTGCAGAACGGCTCCCAGTGTTTTTATAGTGTTGTTCATAATAAATTGTAATATCCCAAGAATGGAGTAAGCTATCAGTTCCAAATTTCTTTTAATGAGCATGTCACACTGTAAACCAAAAGACCATATTTTTAACCGTTTTGGAGATAAAAATAGACAAAAAGATACTTCGCGCAAATTATCTCCATATAATGTAGAAGAACATATCCCAAAATCATTTTGTAACTGATGGGAGCTGATAGTTAGAAGAAACATTTTATACCCTAAAGATGTATTCTTGCGAATTCTAATTTTTATAGTGTTGTTCCAAATAATTTTTTATATCTCAAGAATGGCGTAAGCTATCAAATCCAAATTTCGTATTACGCTTCTACATTACATGGCGCTTATTTGAAAGTAGTATAAATAGCTATTGATAGTTACACAACACAATTTTTCCTCTAAAAGATATTTTTAATGCGGTAAATAAGTCGTTCTTATATAGTTAATATTTTCTACTTCAACCACGACTGAAGGGATCAACTAGGGATTCTTATTGTGAAGTGTTCATAATATCCATACTTGACACACAAAATGTGGTTTGGATATCTTCAGACATATGGTGGTTGTTTAGCTGAATTTCAAACATTTACGCCCATACAATTCATTTTATCTTACCTTCAAACATTTACTTCAACCTGAGGTTCTCATCTTTAAAGTAAAACAATTTTCTTGTAGCCATCAGCCCCCATCAACTACAAAATGATTTTTAGTACGCTCTTCTACATTGCATTGCGATTATTTGAGCGAAGTATCGTTTTGTAACTAGCGGGGGCTGACAGCTAAACAGCACAGAGTTTCCTGAGAACAGGGCAATTTTTGATAACGAAAATTGTACGTTTACATAAGAAAACTAATTTTTATCTCCGAAACAATTAAATATATAGTCTTTCGGTTTATACTGTAGTATGCTCATTGTATTAGCGCTTTTCATACGAAATTTGGAATTGATAGCTTACGCCGTTCTTGAGAGATTACATGTTATTTTGAACAACACTATAAAAATTAGAATCCGCAAAAATACATCTTTAGAGTATAAAATGTTTCTTCTAACTATCAGCCCCGATCAGTTACAAAATGATTTTTGGATATGTTTTTTCTGCATTATATGAAGACTACTTGAGCGAAGTAACGTTTTGTAACTGCTGGGTGCTGATGGTTAAATAACACAGAGTTCCCTCAGAAAAGTGCATTCTTATAGCGAGAATTGAACGTTTACATTAGAAAACAATTTTTCTCCAAAAGGGTTGAAGATATAATCTTTCGGTTTACAGTGTAACGTGCTTAGTATATTAGTACTTTTTATGGGAAATTTGGAATTGATTGCTTATGCAATTCTTGAGAGATTAAAATTTATTTTGAACAACATTATAAAAATTAGAATCCGGAAGTGATCATTTTTGGACGCGCTTTCCATGATAACCGGAAGTGGTATGCATGAAAGATCTGGCTTATTTAAACTCCCATATAGTCTAGTTATTACATACAAAATTACATTAGAATCGGCAGAAATCGGACCTTATGCGCAGTACTCTTTTACTAACAACCTTTGGTTTATTTGGATAAATAGTTTTCTACTCTGCAAGTTTAAGACAGCATTGATACAATGCATTTGTCCTCAATAAATGCGAACGATAAATCTAAAATGAAAATATCTTATCGATTTTTATATGATTTTACAGCTTTTTTTTTATCATTATTGGACATTAGGCCAGCAATTTTATTCTATTCGTAGGATAATAAATCCACTGTTAAAAAAATCCAGAACAAGGTAGGGATAACTATCTGCACATTTCCAGTAAGTTTCTAATAAAATGAGTCATCATTCAATACATAAAACATCGTTTCAGTTAACCAGACTAATAATTTACTTCTTTTGGAGGATAGGAATAATAGGAATAGGAATAATAGGAATAGGAATAATAAAAAAATAACCTAGACATTTGCAGAGTTTCAGAATGCTTTCTAATTATCCTTCAAATATTCTGTACAGAAGTACAATTAGTCAGCCATTCGTTCCACAAAATGACATTCTGGTTCTTTTCTTATACCTTATTTATATAACAAAGCCCCTGTTTCGTAGATTTCATTTACAATAAAATACCACAGTTGAAATAAAAGATAATCTCTCTTGATGCATATTAGATTATTCCAAAATACCTTCCCTTTGTTATGGGATATTTGTCTTTTATTCGTAATTCAATTGGTTGCTTTTTATCTCCAGATATAGTTGTTTTGTACTTTTGTGTTCATGATGGTCTCTAGCCATATACAACATCTAAAAATAATTAAAATTGATATCTAGACAGAAAAGCAGTCCACCTCTCTATATTTACTGGAGCTTCTAATTTTATTTTACTGACTGGGCTAAACTGCTAGTGATAAACATACGTTACCCGAGCCCAAAAACATAAAGAAAGTTACTCCAAGGACTTAAGCTATGTTTTAATCCTTCTTCCTATTTGTCGATTATGGATTGCAATTTTTATTCACTCAGAATCTTCTCATTTCCACTGAAGCGTGTGATTAAAATAGAGCCCTCAAACACTTGATCAGACTTGCACTTTTGGTTACGATAATAAAGCATTTTCCCTTTCTGAGCATGTGTGAACATCACACGAAATGAAAATGAAGAACTTTCGTAAACACAACAGAAATCTTTAGGTGTTTTTTTTAATACTGCAAATATTAAAATTTATCTGAAACAGTACTATTTTCCTACATTTTTTTAACCGTGTTGTGGGGCCATTAGCGATCCTGCACTTAACTCAAGGCACGGGACCCAGAATTCAGCTGATATAATTGAGGAAAAACATTAAAATTATCAGAAAAGGTGACCTCATCACAAAACAATGTGGATCCCTGTAGTTTATCTCATTTTAACCCCTTATGATCCCAATATCAGGCACTGGGAGATCCACATTCCACTACATGCAGTATATTACCTTTCTTTTAAACTACCCTGTATGGACTATTGCTTGTGCTACCTGGTCTAGTTGAAGCTACTGGTTACTACTAAGTTAGCGAGTTTTGTATAAATATCTGCTTTTCGTAAGCAGTAAAGATTCAACACCAAAACATTGTCACGTGAATTTTCTAACGATTGTAGACATTCGCTGGTATTTTTCTAGCTCCTGGGTTTCCATTAGAGGGCACCTGGACGTAAAACCCAAGTATAAAGTTGACGAACTCTTCTGCACTGTAAAATCACAACGGTTGTCAACCCTTGCGTACTTGTTTGGGAGTTAAGTTGAACTGTGTTGAGCAGCGTCTCTCCTGGCGTCACCAGATCTAAAACACTAAAGTAATTTGTGTGTTGTGCTGCTTCGTCGTTGTAATGACTATGTCATTACTTTCTAGTGATTTTAATATATCATTTTATGCTTAGTTGTTTTATGTATATAAAATGTGTAAATTATGTATTTTTTTATTTTTAGATCGGCCGATCGTAGTAAATAATTAGATAATGATGTGCACATCAAATAGTTCAAGCAGTTATCTTTAAGGGATTGTATTTGTGAACGGAAATTGTTGAATTGTGTAGTTTGTGATTTTTCTTGCTTGTTTTGTTTTTTTAATTTATGTTTTAATTCTATAGGTACACAAGAATATTGGGAAAATATGCTTATTGAATATGTAGAGTTAGTTTAGGAGATCTGATTATGTAAAAACTCGTTTGTTTATTTTCTCTCTCTTGCTTTAGTTAGAAAATAAAGTGTAAAAATCTAGCATTTCTCCATCGACTTTCAGTCTGTGTCCTCGAGTAGCGGAGCGTGAAGAGGAAGAGGGGTTAAGGGAAAGCGAAGCAACTCTGTTGGTATTCTTGCGCTAGATACTGGGTGTTCGGCGAAGATAGGATGCTGATGGAAGGTACGTAACTTTCCCTCTCGGAACAGAGCTTCAAACAAGAATAGAAAATGCGTGTGATTTTGTACAAAAAGTGAAGTGACAGAATTATATATTTACGTAAGAAGTTTTGACTCCTAAGGTCTGTAAATTGATGTCCGTAACCTCACTATTATTTCTCTATTTTCTTTTATGAGACAATATTTTTGTGGCAGATATACTTAGCGGTTCTCGCAAGCAAAAGGTAAGAAAAAAGGCGAAAATGATTAAAGAGCCAGAAACCAGTCTTTTATAAAATGGGTGAATAGCTATGTGGCATTTCTAGTGTGTAAATGGAAGAATTTAGGGTAGTTGGTGTAACGGCTGTAGAGGGGAACGAGAAATGGTTTTGGCGGGCTTTTCTTTTTTGGAGGAATTTACAGTAAATATGAAGTAGTGTGGGTAGATGGTTAGTTTTTCTTCCCCCCCCCCTCTCTGAAAGTAGAGTAGTGAGGTGTTAGATAAAAGGTATTTTATTGGCTTACGCTTTTGATTACAGTATGGCGCATGCAGATAAGTAATTTTTATGGAGGTATTTGGTACTGGTTTTGATATTTTGTGTATTGAGGTATTTAGTTGGTATTTACGGAGGAATTTATTTTTATGGACGTATCCTGTTGAGTAGATATTGAGGTAATGAGGATATTTATAAGTTTGATCTGGGGAATCTTTTTGGTATGTATGGAGGAATATATTTTTGGAGTAGTGTGTGAGTGCATTTACTTTGATTTTATTTTATGGAGGTTTTAATGTTAGAATTATGGGAGAATTTGATTGCTAGCATGTGGAATTTCATATAGAGGTTACCGTAAAAGACTGCGATATTTTTAACAATGATTATTTTGGTAATTTATTTAACTGGCAAGCGAATATACGTGAAAGTGTAAAGATAAAAATTAATTGTGTAGGCACCCCGTTTAAGACGTGCCGTGTGAAATTGGTAGCTACTAGATTGAAACTGCTCTTTCTGTTGATTTGATTAAGCTTCAATGAGCTAATACCGATATCAATTCGAAGGCTAGATTATTGTTAGCAAGCATCAGGTTCATTGAATACCGAATTACGAATCAGACTGATTGGCGATGAGGAGTGCTAGATTTTTGACTCATTAGTCGAATATTTTCTATTTTATTTATTTTAAAAAAAACATCAAAATTATTTCCTAATGATCAACAAACGATTGTATAAGTGACTCTTCTATGATTAGTAAATTCCAGATATGATAATTATCCTTCTTAGATAATTTCTAGCTCGATTGGAAGAATTTCTTTAATCAGTAAGGGCGGACAGGGTTAGGTTCCTAATCGACTCGAGTTATATCCGGCAGGTACATAGATTAGGTACGCATTTAACAAAAAAATAAAATTAATTGGTATTAGTACAGCGCCGCCCATACACCGTCTATTTTTAATGCAAATGCTCAAAGGTTGATAGGAAGAGCTTCATGAAAGGCAAGTGGATTAATAGTAGAAGTGGAGCGAATGAGACTCGTCAAACACTCAGATGATTAGGCAATACTCTCAGAGACGGTGACAGAATTGCATCTGATAATGGAAGATATAGTGGGAATCGAATAGAGTTTGGAAAGAAGGTGGCATAAGGAAAACTAAGGTGTTAAGAATCAGAAAAGAGAAGGGAACAATGTCTATTGTGTGGATGGGAAAATATAGGAACAGGTAGAACCTTTAAGTGTTTGGGTAGTTTGGTGAAATGAAGTGGAATCACATTAAGGAAGAAGCACTATCGGAAGGTGTTCCAGAAAAGAGAAACAATGAATATTGTGTGGATGGAAAATATATATAACAAGTAGAACCTTTAAGTATTTGGGTGGTTTGGTGAACAGAAAGGAAACACACTTTACGGTAGAAGAACTATTGGAATAGTACTATTGGAAGGTGTTAAGAGTCAGAAAAGAGAAGGGAACAATGAATATTATGTGGAAAAATATAGGAACAGGCAGAATGTTTAAGTATTTGGGTAATTTGGTGAACTGAAGTAGGATCTACATTAAGGAAGAAGGACTATTGGATGGACTTTCAACATCTTTAGGAAGTAAAATTTTCTTACGTTAGTCACATATACATTGGATCGTGAACTTTGTTACTCTCGGATTTAAAAACCTTTCAACAGACATTTTCTATGAAACTCTGTGTACGGTACAATGTTTCTTCCAATATTCAGGCAAATAAGGGAAGTATTCGAGTGAACACTTGAAAATAAAAATGTTTGTAATGCATTTTATGGGATTAATAATGTACCTTAAATATATATAAAAGAAACCTTTGATTTTTGAAGAAACCTTTGATACTAAGATACACACTTTGAAATGAAAATTAACTGAAGAATCGAAATGTATGTAGCCAGCTGATCGCATACCAGGCTTGTAAAGCGAATACTGCCACAGTCCGTAGTGTGATTTGAATTGAACTGATTGTGTAGAATGAACATAATCTTGATAATTGTCTCTGTTGTACTACGCGTAATAATACTATGTATATTTCATGTGGATCTGGATAGAGTGTCCCTATATATAGTCTTTAATTGGTCGGAAACCAATCATATCTTCTGCAATTTTCGGAAATGTTTTCAATTTTGCAAGATTTCTTCGTTGGCGACACATATTGAATTGCCTTATGGTCACCGAATGGTCCCCAGGAATCAAGTATTACTAAAAATTATTGTCCTCCATTTAACGTTTTTAATAATAGTTCTAGAGAAAAGACAAAACAACAGTAGCATCGCTTACTTCACAATGTGATGTATACGGGTGGGTAGTCAAACGCTTATACGTTTCTAATTTCAATCGAACGTAGGAATTAATATCTGTCAATTAATAGGTGCAAAACTTTGTCTTTGGAAGAGCAATCCAATAACGAAATTGGAATCATTTTAGTCACAGAACAATAACAAGGAAGAAGACCTTGCTGAAGGGTAAGATTTCTGGCAATATCCACAGAAGTGTCACCTTCACTGCACTACTATCTATCTATAAGCGATTATGTCAGTTACATAGTGGAGAATAAAGACTCTTTACGAAGCGTTCGTTTACAGCTTGTCGCCTAGCATATTCGATGCAGCAGTGGCTGACTGGCTGGGAGCCCGAGGTTAGTTCCGCGAAGGTGAGTTTTACCTTTTTTCAGAACAGCCCTTTTTCTACTACTTAGGAAAAGTGCTCCATCTTCTATTTCCTTTGTTATTTTCTAGGTTTCACACAATGCACTGACACATTGCCGAGTCAGGAAGGCGTGTTATGTGAAGTCAGGATACATTTTTTCTTTATATGAGTGCACATCAAGTTTAAAACAAAATCATTGCCTCCCATCTTACACCTTTTTAACATTTCATCCAATTCATGAGTATAAAGATCATTGTTGTTCGGAGTGCAAGGGTTAAATTGTATTCTATTCTCACATTCACAAAGTCGTATCACTTTGTCTGTTCTAAAAAACAATTGTTTCTTTTCTGGTCTTTAAAGTACATTGACTACTCTATGTAATGAATTGCAAACATTTTTCATTTTCGAGTGCTTACTCGGATACTACCATAATAAGGACGGTTATAGTTCCGAGGTTACTGTCAATTAATTTTTGTTGTTGTTGTTTGTTTGTTCATATGGGAGATCTAGGGAATTTGTAGTCTTGGATACCTTGTGACGTCGTAAGTTACTGAGAAAGAGATTGGGCAGTGCCGTCAATGACCAACCTCATATAACAATAGGCATATTATTTATAAACCTTTGGACCGTACTTAACAGATTTACTAATTTTTGTGAGTTTGTTTTATTTTTGTCTATTCAACACAATCCATGGAAAAAGACTGGAAAAGTGTTAAAGCAACTGGTTTCACGTTAAGATGTTTACGAAAGAGAAAAGATAGAAAGAGGACAGAGAGAGAGAGAGCGAGAGAGAGAGAGAGCAAGTCTTGTGGGGGCAAATTAAGATGCAGCTTTACAAGCATTTATTTGAAGCTTATCAAGGTTAAATGACGACAAAAATGCATGAAAATCTCACTACCTTCAACACGTTCCAGCTACTATTTCGTAAGACTTCGCGATGGTATGTATGTATTTGGGTGTGGGAAGAGAGAGAGATTAAAAGAGAAACAAGATATAGTTAATTCATACCTTGTATCACGAAAAGAATTTAAGTAATTACATGTTCATACAGTAAAGCTTAAGCATGATGTTAGAATTTATGTGATTTTATTGTCACTTCCTTCTTTGAGTCACGCAAAACGAAACGATAGTTTTATTTTCTCGGCTATTCTTATGAGAGTTTTACATGATTATACATTGCATAAGCATATCCTCATAAGTACTTTTATTTACTCAGTAAACTCTTCCAGCAACATTTATTTTTCTCTATACTTATGTTTCGATATTATTCACCTATTTTCAGGGTATTTTCCCCATGAAACATAAATGAATTGAACAGCATTTTGAAATCGCAATGTCCTTTTTTTTGTGATTATGGAATTTCGAAAAGCTGGTATGTCTTAATTCCTGAACCACAAAAGTGTTCTTTTACTTGAAACCATCGGAAGATTATAAGATGTCCAAACAACTGGCAAAGAAAAAAATGCACAAATTCACGTTCAGTTATTCTGCAATGAAAGACAACTTAAACATATTATCTAGTAATTACTCTCTTGACTCTGTTCTGTATTTCGTAATGTCGCAAGGTTGGTATTTTAACAACTTCGGAATTTGGAAATGTCTTAACCTTGATATGACTGAAATTTGGAATGTAATAACGCCGGAATGCTGGAATTTCAGAAATTCTAAGAGATCCAAGTATCGACATTAAATGCAGACTTTTAGACATTCGTATTTCGCTACAAAATTTGGAATTCAGAAATGTTTTTAAATTTTGAGAATCGGGAAAATAACTTTCCGCTGTGAGGTAGGGAAGATTCTTTTACAAAGCTTCCAACATCCCAGAAGAATTCACCTAACCACATATTTTCCCATAAAGTTCGATCTATTTATCAAGTTGATCAGAAATAAATGACTGCTATGTACAGTGTCCACTTTCAACTCCCCGTGTCTTCCTACGAGACGGATATACCTTGAGTGATACTCGCTGAAGGTCATAGCATCGGACAGAATTCATTCCATATGATGTGTAGTTGAAGATATCATAGAATGTGCTATAGTTCTCTGTCCAACATGTAGAAACAGTGTGATTTAGAGGTAATTTCTTTGCATGAGTTCAGATTTCAAAATACGGAAGCAGGAACGCGTGGTAAAAGGATGAGGGCATGGGGGTGAAGACCCAAGTTTAGAATGAATAGTGCATCACTGGTTGGAAGAAGTTCCTGCCTGTATCAGGGTCTTCAAATGAGGAAAGCAGAGACCGTAGATAAATAGTGCATAACGACGGTTTCAAGGGATATGTGGAGGCGACACCACCAGCATCGTCAGGGATTGTCCGACAGGTAATTTCCACTTCAACAATTTGCAACATTTAAAGCAACTAGGTATTGCATTAACTGGTAGATCATCACAAACAACACGGGGAATACATATGCAATAACCTGTTGGTTTGTCACCACAATGAACTCCTACTCGATCACGTTTAATATGTGATGAGAAGCGGAGCCTGTGAGATAATCGCAAGGAGATGAGCAAAGGTCGGATGTTCGTGGAAGTCCGAAACACTTTCTAAAACCAAAGTTTACGACAGAAACGTTTTGTTGTTAGTTTGGTGGACGGCAGTAGGAAACACTATATCCCACGTGGTAATTACAATGAAACGGAATTTGAGTGACTTGAGGTATGAAATACTCCCGCACTCTTCAAATTTTCCGGGCTTAGCATCAAGAGAATTCCTAAAAGATAGGGCGTTCAAAACAGGGATAGTACAGAAAGTTCCTGCGAGGATTTCATTGCTTCAGGGGAATCATGTTTCCTTTCGGGATGAGATTGAGAGCCTTTTGAATTGTTGGTAGAAATGTGTTATTGCAGAAGGAGACTATGTTTACTGAATTGAGAACTCAGTAGCTGCTTGAGGTACAAAAACTAGCCAATTATTTCCGAAATACCTGGTATACCTACGAGGGTAACGGGAAATGCTTTTGTACTGAATTTTGTGAAAATAATATATAACTGACAAATATCATGTCATAAAAGGAATGAGATTCTTATAACTCATCACGAAGGATACTAATGAATCAAATAACTATTAATTGTTCACCGTAAGAAGGGTAGAGTCGATCAGAAATGGGTTTTCGATATTTTAAGGATAATCTAAAGGCACCATCTTCAACAAAATATGGCACAACTATCTCCGTATATGTCTAATGTATTTTCACTGTTAAACGAAATTTCATTGCTGCTCCTACAAATTCAAGCCTAGAGAGTTCAAACTTTCAGGGAAGAAAGTTCATAACCAATTCAAGAGCATGATAGATGCTGATCTTTTATTTTCGTTTTTCTACATTGTTGGAATCACTTCACTGTTGTTGTGAATATCGAAACCTATAACAATGAAGCGCTTTCAACAATGAACAAAAACAAATGTCATCGATCATGCTCTTGAATCGGTTATGAACTTTCTTCCCTGAAAGTTTGAACTCTCTAGGCTTGAATTTGTAGAAGGAATGAAATTTCGTGCAACACTTAAAATACATTAGACATATACGGAAATAGTGTTGCCATCTTTTGTTGGAGATCGTTGCTTATTAGTCCTTAATGAGTAAACATTTCACATTGCTAAAGTACGATTTCAGTTTATCCTTTTAGTGTTCCGTAACATTTACTAGATAGTCAAATCGGGTTCATTTTTTCTCACATACTAGATCGGTGTCCCCGGTAGGTGAGTGGTAATTCTCGCTGTCTTGCCTCCAACGAGGCCGGGTTATATAGCCAGTGTGGACATAAGTGGTTCAGAACTCACTATCTTTAGCACGATACATTTAGTCCATAAAAGGCAACGGAAATTACTATCGGGCCACGCTTCCCAAGGAACTTAGTGTAAGAGCAGGACATTCATCATCATCACCATACTAGAAGTCATTTTCCATACTATTTAGATTCAACGGGTAACGTTATTGACCTAAATGCGGCTAAAGGAAGATAGAAAAGACCCCTTTTGTATTGAAATACTGCACTATATTATTTTCCAGAAGAAATGAAAAAGATGTTGATAGCTTAGAGAAGGAAGTGCTGATTTAAAAAGTAGAAAGAGGTTTTCAATTTGATTCCTAAACTTTTTATCCTTCTCAGACCATATATTTTAAAAGGAAGTACCTAGTTTGATGAAATATTTTTGTTTCGTAGAGGACGCCCCCATCACTTTACCATAGTAATATATTATATATAAACATTATATATTCATTATACATATATAGATAGATAGATAGATAGATAGATAGATAGATAGATAGATAGATA
>JAGDQP010002597.1:48681-62141 GCA_022664845.1 Lepisma saccharinum | reverse complement strand
AGATGTACTCCGTGGTGGTGTAGTGCTGCAGGGAGATTTTGGTTAAGATAAAGGAGGCGCATCCTCTCAAAAGCACTGAAGTTGGGGGGCGAGCCCCGGCTCCCAGCGAAACTTCGAAATCTACCTCAGCCTGTAGGCCTAACGAAAGGGATTTTTTATTTTCTTCCTTGTTCAGTGTTGAAAGAACGTCATTGTTATAGGTTTGGATATCCATAACAACAATGAACAAGAAAGAAAATAAAAAAATCAGCACAGATAGAACTCTTGAATTGGTTATGAACTTTCTGCCCTGAAATTTTGAACACTCTCGGCTTGAATTTGTAGGAGCAGCATTGAAATTTCGTTCAATGATAAAAATATATTAGACATATACGGATTTAGTACTGCCATGTTTTGTTGGAGATCTTGGCTTTACATTAGCCTTGAACGTATACTATTGTTAGTAATGGAAGAGTATGAAAAACTTGTGAGACAGTAGAACCGAGGTCCCGTATTTCGGAATCCAATATGATACGTATAACACTAATACACCGCACACATTACTTGTTCACAGAGTAAGCTTGAAACTTTGTTATATTAATATTACATAACAATAGATAGGGTAAAGTACTTCATATCTTCTATGAAACAGGTCTCGGGAAGAGCTATTATATCTAAATCACTGCAATTAAGATCAGACAGTTGTTAATTGACTTTTGTGCTAAAATCATTAGTGTTTTGATAGTACAGATTAATATAACTATTAATGTTTGTCATCATCTTGTATAGTTGAATTGTCTTTGTCTTCACGGAATTAATACTTTTGTGTGTGTTATACTGAGAATTATCAGTATTCGAAATTGTAGATATTGCCGATACATTTCGTCCGAAAACGCTTCGTTAAGTTTGCTTACGGATTCCGTACATAAAACACCTTTTGGCCAAATCGTTAGATTGGTTATGCAGTCAAACTCCGAAGAATTCATACGTATGTAGAACGATGCATATCTTGGGAATCTGGTCGTCAACTTAACCACTTAAATGGTTTACATTGAGCATTATCAATTATATAATAATAATTTACCCTGATAACAAACACTGACAGAAGAACTGAAGGGTACAGTTTGAACCCTAAAATTTACTAAAGAATGATAGGTAACCGCTAGAAAAGTTTCAATCAAAAAGTGCAAATAATCCACAAGTTTTATTTGTGTCTCTTAGAATATTAAATGCATGGGAGTAAGGATTTAGCACAATGGACCAGATACAAGTACTGAATGAAGATACGGAAGGCACTAATGAATATGAACTTCCACTGTGGCTAGGATTCATAATTTTGAGAAAGCCTTCTTGGCAGCAGTACTTAAATCACTTGAACCTCAAGGCATCGAAGATTCGTCCATTAAATTACTAAGAAACCTTTACTCGACTGCTATCTGTTATTAGACTACATCAAGAGAGTGAAAAATTCAAAAATGGAAAAGGAATAAGGCAAGGAGAGTCAATCACACTCTTTTTCTCTCTCTCTCTCTCTCTCTCTCTCTCATTCACTCACTTACTCACTCACTCTCTCTAAAAAAATATATGCGGGCCAGAAGGAAGTGTTCCAAAATTTAAATTGGGACGAAGTAGGAGTAAAATCATTGCGAATATCTTAAAAATCTACGATTCGTTGATGACATAAACATGTTTGTTTCAAGTAGAGAAGAATTACAAACCAAAATGGAAGAAATGAGGAATGAGAGCTCGAAAATAGAACTTAAAATGAATTTGAGTAAAACAATAGAAAGTAATGTACAGTCAACATGCTGAAAAGAAGAAAATAAAGATTGCCGAAGAGACAATAGGCATAGTTGACGAATATGCTTACGTAGGGTAGCTGAAAACATCGCATGCCAATATGACCTATAAAATAAGTTGAGGGCGTGAAAGGAGATGAAGTTCATTTGGAAGACTAAACTTTATTTTAAAAGCGAGCTATACCAACTTGTTTTAAGCTTAAGGGATCAATGTGTCTAACCTGTGATGATATACGGTTGTGAAACATCGAAGTTGAATGCGCAAACTACTCAATGATTGACAGTTACACAAAGAACAATGGGGAGATGAATACTATGAATATCTAGGAGAGATAGGAAGACAAATGAATGGATTCGCTCACAAATAAAGAAAGAAAATGTAATCATGACTAGGAAGAAGATGAAGTGGCGATAGGCCGGTCACATAACTAGATGAATAGATGGAAGATGGACGACACATATTGGTACGACATATTTTTTGGTATAGTTCAAGTGACTCATTTCACGCACAGATATTGGAAACACAACTTTCGGACCACAAACATCGGTCTGCTGAAGTGAAGTGTGCTACGTCACAACCTTACTTTGCGTTTACCTGATATCCAGTGCTATACAGTCAATCACTAGCAGTAACGTTGTTGAAGCGAGCAGTGTCAAGGTAAACCATAAAGAACAGAGAACTCCGCGAGTGTTCTTGTATGAAACTGAACTCAAACATTCGGTGCGGCTTGTGGAAGAATTACATTAACATAGATAAGACAGAAACAACATTGTTGCAGGCACGGTTAGTGAAGCACTATACGGCGGTGATATATGATTTTTCGTTTTGCTGATGCAACACTTTTGAAATTGCCCACAGCTCCCGACCGACAGCAGCTCTATATGAGCTTCTAAAGGACACAATCGAAATTAACGTAAGCCAAAGTGTTCGTACTGAGGCAGATATGATTGGTATACATCACACCACAGTTGTTGAGTGTCATCGATAAGTTAAAAAGGTCGGATTATGGCTGTCACATGAACTCTTCTTACAAGTTAACAATGCAAGTTGTCTTGATTCACGAATCGCACCATCGACTTTTTCTCAGGCATCGAGTTTTGGAGGTGGACATGGCTTCCTCCTGTTCGATGACAATGCACGCTCACAAGTTGTATACAACACTGTATTTGTTGTTGTGTGAAACTCTTCCTCAACCACCATATTATCCGGACTTATTTTTCACTGCTCACCATCTATTACGCTACCTTATCCGACCCTCGTGGTTCAGGTGCTAACGTCGAGGACTTTGGATGGGCAGTGAGTAGCACAGAGGACCATTCTGGCTGAGGTTTTCTGGGGTTTCCTTAAGGCCGGAATGGCAACTTAATTAAAACTTTGTCGCTACCTTTCCATTCTCTCCCCTACCCTATTCCGGCATGATCCAAAGATGACTAAGGGCCATAAATAAATTAAATCAATTACAAGAATCTTTAAATATTTTGGGAAGCGTATTAAGTTTACACCATTAGGTAATTTGTGCTTGTTTAGAACTATTTATGGACATAATACTTCTACGGTAAAAATTGATTTTATTTCTATTTTTTATTTGCTTATTCAAATGATGTGTATCTCTAATGAATGTAGTGTGTGATTGCCAGTACAAAAGAAAGAAGAAGAAAAGGCTCCAGTACGAATGGTTGATTCGAACTCGGGACTTTTCTAATCGTGATGAAAATATGTTACAAGTGGTCACTTAATCCTCAGTTGGTAGAACGTTGGTTTCCAGTTCGGGTGGCTCTGGGTTTGACTCAAGCGATCGATCATCCTTACTGAGGGGTTTTCAGGATTCTTCCAATCACACCAGAAAAACACCGGGAGTATACATTCAACTTAGGCCTTGGATGACTCCTTCCTTTCTTCTGCTCTATTCTGGCACAAGCCATTGATGTCCATAAATAAATTCAAAATCATTCTGTCAACATACTATTCTAATTTTATACAAATACAACTACACTTTGTTGCATTTTTTCTCTTTGTGCAACTTGAAAGCCTTTCAGAATTTGGATTCTGCACGAGGCGACAGAACTTCCGAGACTCTCTGCCTCCTGTGCCCAGAAGAAAGAAAGAAAGAAAAAAAAACAGAAAAGAGATAAAAAGGAAATAGTCACTTCTAAACAGCATTCACTTCGATTTTAACTTTCTTCTTTATAAATCTTTCTTTCTTTCTTTCTTTCTTTCTTTCTTTCTTTCTTTCTTTCTTTCTTTCTTTCTTTCTTTCTTTCTTTCTTTCTTTTTTTCTCTCTCCCTCCCCCCCTCTCTCTCCCTCTCTCTAGCTCTCTTTCTTTCTTTCTTTTCAATTTGTTGTTCTCTTCGGCCAGTTACTACGCTTCAGACATCTGGAGTGTTTGGAGACAATTTTTGGCTCCTGTTTCTTCCAGTTCTTTGCTAGGGCGATCTTCTGTTGCTAAAATAAACAGAACATGGAAACCCGCTCGCTCGCACGGAAGAGACTGTTGTATACCAAAAAGTGTGGAAAGGAAGCACTTGTATAAAGGATAGATAGAAAGAGAGAAAGAAAAATAGATAAAGATAAAGAGAGACTCACTATTTCTTCAGCCTATTTTCTTATCCCTCCCACTCAACTTCCTTTTCAAGAAGAGAACCTTACTTCCTGAGTCCTTATACGTTAGGGAAATTCACTTTTGTATACTTCATGTTATCTTCTCACAAAATTGTTTTTTCTTCATTTTTTTCTCTCTCTCTCAGTACCAAGGAAGAGCCCAGCAAGAATGCCTTTCTATCCCCTCTGTTAGGAAGAAGACGGTTTATTTTAAGAGATTTGTCTCTTAGTTGCTATTTAACTTATATTTTTTTTACCTTTGCTGCTACAGTCTCTTGGTAAACACACTTAAGTAAATAATAATAATAATGATAATAATAAGACAAGCATAATACATTTTCGTGAGAGAGAAGCCTCTTATTTTCCGGCGACTGCTGTTGTTGTTATGATATAGCCAGTTACATTCCAAGAATAAATTAGGAGGTAGGACAGTGAATGGGGCACTTTGGAGTTATTCATGAGTTGTGCCTAGATTTGTCAAGTGCTTAAATCGTGTTACATGAAGTCACAGTGCTCTATCTTCTCTAATGGTTATTCTAGTTTCTCTTTGTAATTTTCCTTGTATGTACGTTTGTATTCTTCTTCTAGTCACTAGCTAGTTATATTTCTTAGATCATGAATGAGTATGAAAGAAGCAACTATAGCTTAAATTTAACTTTCATTTGTAACCAATAGTCCCTGGAAGAATGCAAGCGAGGAAATTTCTCATCTCGAACTTGAGACCTGAAGAACCTGAGACATACACTATACATTTAATTCAATCTTATGGAAAATCTGGCTACTTACTAATGTCAAATAATATGTGACTGGCTGTTCCCACGTGATTTTCGTTTCGTATCAGTAGTATAGAGAAATCACACCTTTAGTATTTTTTTAAAAACATCGGTTCATCCCATTGATGGGACTGAGGAAAAGCTGGGAGTTCAGAGGTTTATGAACGATCTACGGTTTTGACCTACCTGAATCGTTTCCTAAGAGAAACATGACGGCTGAAATTCTTGGGAACATACACTCAAACGTACACTGAAATGAAAAAAAAAAACACAAGATCAGGCTGAATGAAGAGAGCTTACTCGAAGGGGCCTGTTACTTTTAGCAATACAATAATGATAATGAAGGTGAAGCGTCATATGTTTCTCCAAAGTACTTACTTCATTCTTTGACTGTTTATGGGTGACAAGAGAGGTCCTAAGCCCTATTCGCAATCAACGACCACTTCTTCAAGGAAACCTATAACATTTTAAGCACTAAAATTCGACCAAACGTACCAGTATTGGATCATTCAAATATGATCGAGCAATGACGGGCTGCTTATGGGATTAAAAATGTTAGTGTACTAATCATACTTTTGTTTCTAGTCTTGCGTCTCTGTGCCCAAAATTCGACAAATGCCAGAGGAGAAACCCAAAATCTTTGATACAAGGAAAAACAAATCACAACAATATGGATTAGACTGTACCACAACCGTAGCACCGAGCGGTCGAAGGTTGATAGGTAAAGCTTTGACCTAGCAATCGGAAGGTCCTGTGAACGATCCTGACTGAGGTTTCTGCAAATGCCAGGATGGTATTACCTTCCAGCATCCTCTTCCGACCTGAGCCTAAGATGCCTAAATGCCATAAATACATTCAAATTCAAGCAATCTCGTAGTGCTTTTACACAATTCTGTTTCACAGAAATATCCCACAGGTCAATCAGTAAGATATTCTTCTTTATTATTTATTATTTCTTGCCAACTCCTGGAAGATTTTCGATTCGTCTAAGATAAAGGAGATAGTTTAGAAACAAAGAAGTCGCCACGATAATTCCGAAGCTCCTTTTCATTTTCTAAGAAAGCTACTCAATACAACTTGCTAAATAGAATCGGGTAAATGTGATAATCAGATTTGGCTAAATGTGGTGAGTGTGGCAGGTGGAGTAGAATCTACCATCCCAGCTCTTGGATGTAGCCATCATGAGACTTATACCTTGTTCTACACTCAAATTTTGTGGCGTACATAATCCGAAAATTTACGACTTCCACATTAGAGATAAATCGAATGTTTTTTTAGTATGACTACTGTCAATCTCTTATGTCAGTTTACGAGTTATTCAACCATCTTTATGGATAATATTTTTTTGTTCCTTCTCGTGAAAGTTCGTGCGTCTTTCGAATGTTAGAGTATTGTTCAGGTTGAAATTGACCTCGGTTAGGTGCTAAAACCTTCCTGAGCAGTAAAACCTTCAATAGAGTCTTTTCTTTAGGCACCTGAAATGTCTGTTGCGGTTTGCGCAGCGTTCAATCCTTGATAAATAGCAAAATGCAGTAGATGTCAGACGTGTTAGTTTTTTCTCTACTTGACATTCCATACTTCTAACCCTAAAGGATAAGTAGTAACAGAATACATTTAGCGCACGTGTGGTTTACTTCAATAGAATACTATCGCAAATCACAGTACTGTAACAATACATACAATTAATCGTTTCATAGCATAAGGTTAGTGTAAAGCAACGGTCTCTACAGCTAGATGGCAGCACTACCGCCGTATGCCTGTAATGTTTATTTTAGTTGCACGGAACTGCAATGCTGATCCTAAAACTTACGTCTAGAGAGTTCAAACTTTCATAAAATAAAACTCAAACACTTTAAGAGTTCAAACCTTGACGACCTTTTTTATTTTCGTTTAATTCATTGTTGAAATAGCTTCATTATTATAGATTTGGATATTCACAACAACAATCAAGGGATTTCAACAATGAACAAAAATGAAAATAAAGATTCGGCACAAACAGAGTCTTCAACATATCCATTCTTCTTCCTTTGTAAAACCTTAACAGTCATGATCTACTACACGAATATTTATATTTAGGTGCAAATACATTATTATAATACGCAAATTCAGACCAGAGTAGAGCAAAGCAGTCCACCCAGACTGAAGCAGGAGTATGTACTAGATTTGCAGTAGTAGAACTTGAAACCAAAACAAGCAAGTTTGTCACAGATTCAGAATTTGTGAAAAATGAGGTCGTTACTATATCACAAAAAGTGTTTGCAAGAAAAGAAACAACTGTTTGCAAGAAAAGAAACAACTGTTTGAAGAACCTGTGTAAGACGTACAAACGAACTCATTGAGAACATTTTTCATCAATTAAAATCCGCAGCGAAATCATTTGTTCATTATTCTCTTTCAATGGACAAAAGTTTGAATTTGTTCATTTTCCTCTTCCAACTGCACGGCCTAGTGATACAGCACAGTTTTTAATAATCATTCGTGTAGTCGATAACTTTACAAATTACAAAGGGTTAGGAAGTTTATGTACTTTCAAGGGTTTGACTACTGATGAAGAAATGTTTGAAGACATAGGCCTTAGGTTTAGGATGTCACAAACTAACTAATATCACAACAGATAGAGGTAGAAAAATGAATGGTATAAAGGCAGGTGTTGTTGAAAGAATATGTGAGCAAGTGTCAAAGGATGCTACATGATTTTCACTGCATTTACCAAGAATCGTTATACAGCAAGTTTATAGTGCATCAAGAAGTAATGTGATCAGTAAGTAGTGCATCAGTTTCCATAACTGTGGTGTCCACAGTCAACTATGCCTTTCACTCAATCCTCTCCAGTTTAAAGATTTCAGGAAAGATATCAAAGCAGAGTATTGGGATATTCTCAATAATATATTGACTTGCAAAATAATGGTGTTCTGACGGACAGTTTCAAAATGTAATTTAATTTAGTTTTACAGCAGTTTTCTGGAAACATTCTCCAGGATACAATCATTTACTTCGAAATTGCTAGTATCATTTGGTAACATATATACGTGTGAGAAAACATTTTCACTTATGAATTATTGAAAAATAAATACCGTTCTTATATTACTGATGATAAATTATATTAAATTATCTTACGAAATTACACTTCAAATTCAAACCAGATATTCCTACATTGGCTAAACGTATCTTACAAGTCACATCAAGGGAAATTGGATACACAATTAATATAGGCATGAATACTTTTTGTCTTCCAATTGCAATGGTAATTAAGGTAATTTGCTTTAATATTTTAGTCTGTACATTTGCTGTTTAGTACGATTAAAAAGCACAATAGAATCGAATAGCTATAATACATTTTGTACGTACATCAGTATTCCTTAACAACAGCAGTTACCCATTTATATATAGTACCTTTTTGTTAACCAGGAATAATTCATAACATTATGTAATGTGAAATCTATTAAATTGTAATAGTTTACTGAAATTACATGAACAGTTAACAAAAAGATACAACATATTAATTACATATATATGTATGATAGTTTCCCAAATATTGAAGTTTAAGGTTGATCTAGAGACCGTATTTTCATCACGTCTTTACTTCTCTAGAAAGTGGCCTGCATTTTTTAACACATAACCTGATTGGATCGCCTATCCGAAAAGTGTTTAAAACTTCGCAAGATTCTGATTCCGAATTCAGTGACAATCCTGAATGATATTTTTTCATTAGGCACACCACGCTAATGAATATGATGGTACCATCAAACGAGACCCCTCGCCCACTTTTCCCCACTTTATTTTTCTTATCCGATCTTAAACCAAGGACGCCTAAAGGACATTAATTCAATACAGTTTAATTCTGTCGAGCTAAAAGTAAAGGTGACACATTGTAAACAAAAGAAGGGAAAAGGAACAGACAATGTAAGAACTACGAAGAATAGAACGAGGCAGAAAATTTGCTGATGAACGTGGTAAGAAAAGAAACTATACTTCATGTTTACAAGAAGACTGAGAAAAGTACTCTTTCATCTTCCGTTTTTCTTCCTTCCTCTTCATTGTAATGAAATTCTGATCTCTGAGAAACTCTGCGAGAAAGTGAAAAAGTGATAGAGAGAAGAGTGAGCAAGTGAGTGAGGGACAGAGAGAGGGGGAGACAAAGAGAGGGAAGAGGAAATCTTGAGGCATTTTAATTGAAGCGTTTTCAATTCATAATATCGTCGAGGCGGTTTTCGTGAAAATGACGAGAATGTCATGCACTTTGGGCTATATTTGAAGTTCTTCTTCATATTCTGCCTTATCTTAAGTCTCTTCTTAAAGGCATACTTTCCTTTATTTTTCTTGTTAAGAAATAGATATAACGTTTACTTTCTTCCTAAATTTGCTTCTCTTATTTGTAGGCAGAGGATAATATGAACTTAAGGAGCAAAATTTTGTTGGATAGAAGGAGAAAAGTCTGCAAGAATATAAAACGTAATATACGTTTGTACTCCGTAATGGATGTGTATAATGAATCTACTTTAAAATATTATTTGATTGCTGAATACTGCAGCTTATGCTAGTACTTCTGTAGCATTCTTGAAAGTTACATTGAAGGTAAAAACAACTCCAAATAGCTACAGTCAGGAGAAATAAACAAATCGGGAAGAAATTCAAATAACGGATAATTATATGCGATAATAAACACAGAATTGACGATGTGCATGAGCATATAATATGTAAAAATCTTTTTATGATTAGCGTAAAGCAACGATCTTTAAAGCAAGTTTCCAGCACTACCATAGTATGACTTTAATGTATTTTTTTCTTAGCTCAAAATGACAATGTTGTTCCTACAAATTCAAGTCTAGAGAGTTCAAACTTTCAGGAAGAAATTTCATAATTTCAAGAGTTCAATCCGTACAGATCTTTTATTGTCCTTCTCAGTATCGTAGATAGAAATTTCTCAAGGGAGCGGATATATAGAAAATCATATCCTTGGCAGTTATGCAACCCAGTACAACAAATTTCTTAAGGAATATATTTCAGGGCTGTTTTTCTATAATTTTAGAACAGCACAATTACGGTATTGTGCGGAAAAGTATTAAAGACATGAATATGTTATATCCGTATAGTTTGCATAGTTCAGCCATAATTCTAATACAAATTTAACCATATTTGAAACATCAGGTTGGATTTTGTCAAGAACGAAGGGTTTCTCGACCAACATTTACCAATGCTTATACGCTCACTTCAATGATAGTATTCTCTTGTAAAACTACCAGTCCGTCCAGGCACATTTAAAAGTTTGAACTTTTCGAAGATATACGTAATTATTCGTTTTAGAGTATAAAATATAATCTTTGGCTTAGATGTGGGTGCAGGATGTACAAAATCTGAAGCACTTTTAAAAAGTTTGGAAATCTGATATGCTTCCATTGCACTTTTATTAGTTTCACTTTCAAAATTCGGAATTAGTGTGTCTAATTTTCGAAATGTGCATAGTTTCGGAGCTTCAGGGAAAACGATTCTTAGAGTTTATAACACCACGAACAATAGAGCTGATGCAGCGTGGTACCCTCAAAGACTAAACCTATCCTATTTGAAAATGCATATTTCAAAATTCCACAATGAGCGCACAAGGGATTCCCCAAATGAAGTAGGAGATTCCGGAATATTTCTGAAGTAGAGGGAGCTCGAAAATAGCATGAATTGAAACATTTCCCGCGTAAGGACGGCATACGTCATCCTCAGTATCCAATCGGACAATGATATTCGATCTCTTTGATAACAAATAAATAAAATATTCGATGAAATTATGCAATTCTTATTCCTGCTTGTTATGCAACGACGCATTTTTATTTAATTGTTCGGTGTATGGAATCTAATTGAGATATCGAGTTGGTGCAAACGAATAATTGTTTCCTGGTGAAAACCGTCCCAATCATGCTAATTTCGATCATCTTTACTTTAGATAATTTCTGTAAATCTTCTAATTCCTTTGGAGAATCTTCTAATTCTAATCCCTTGCGCGGCCATTGTGGAATTTTGAAAGATGCATTTTGGGATAGTGGAAATTTAGTCTTTGACGAAACCATGCCACATCAGCTCTGTTTTTTGTAATGTTTGATATGTGAAGGTCTAAAGTTTTCGCACGCATTCGGGACCCTTAAACATCGAAACTAAACATATTTCGAAAATTTGTCTGAGGGACTTTCGTCTTGTTTTGATGTGAGGAATCACCTCCAGAAGTTTGTGTAATTTTAAAAGACATTGTATTTGTTATCTAATTTCACATCCAGATCTTCTCTGAACCTCCCCCAAATCCGTGAAAAGACGAACAAAAATTCGGGATACATGCGTGAAGGAGCATGTCTTATACTGTAATTAGACTTCATTTTCTGGATTTTTGTAAATATTTTCATACATTTTTCCAAATTCAAATATACTGCTACTTGTTTTGTTTTCCTTCAGACAATTTGCTCTTTCAAACTTTATAACAGCATCTTTGGTATTATTCACAGCTTCTACTAAGTGAAGCTGAAGGTGTTCCTTTTGCAAGAATATGTACAACGGTTAATCGTAGCAAAAATACTAATTTAATCGAATAAAAATAACATAAAAATAACGAATAAATTATAAATCAATTAAATTAATTACATGCCTTCAATGTGAGTTGTGAAATTGTTCAATAAAAAAATATGGATAACTGCTTCGAACACAAATTGGGTTAATTCTGTACAATCATGAATTGCGTTATACTTTTATATCCGTCTTTTCATACTTCATAATTTTATATGCTTTAGGTGAAACATTTGCACTCTCCATAATTCCACAAAAATGCGCTTTTCGTAAGCGGACATAAAATATAGTGTTCCAATTGATCCTAAATAATTCAATATCAGTCGAATATGATTGAACTTAAATACTCCCACATTGAGTGAATGTGTTGCAGAACTTCAGAAGGGTACTGTTACAGTATGTCTCCAATATACAGGGTAAGTCAAAATGATGTACCCGATTTCATAAATTTATTTTGTGAAATATAATGAACATATCTTAATGTAATACATGTGGTAAGAAGGGTAACTCTCAAAGTTTTTTTCAGTCACATCACAAGTGCTCTATGTGAGCACCTCGCGTAACATGACACACATCAAGCCGATAGTCTATCTCCTGCCAAACCTTGTGTGGTGTGTCACGGTCAATCTCTGCAATGGCTGCTGTGATGTGGGTGCGAAGGTCACCCAATGTTGTTGGAAGTGGTGGTACGTAAACACGATCCTTTATGAAACCCCACAAAAAGAAATCACACGGGGCCAGATCGGGGAAACGAGGTGGCCAACGAATGAGAACTCGATCCTCCTGAGATGCACGGCCTATCCAGCGCTGTGGCAATGCCTCATTGAGATGATCCCGAAGGCTTCCATGGTAATGCGGATGGGCACCATCCAATTGAAGAATGAAATCTGCACTATCCTCTTCGAGCTGTGGAAGGAGCCATTGTTGCAGCATATAAAAAAAAACATGTCCTGTCACAGTAGGTTCAAGGAAGAAAAAGGGCCCATAAATCTTTCCAGGGGAAATATCACAAAACACATTCACCTTGGGTGAATCGCGTTGGTGTTTCACAACTGCGTGGGGATTATTAGTTCCCCAGATCCTTACGTTGTGTCTATTCACATTCCCAGAAAGGTGAAACACCGCTTCATCCCTGTAACGTAACCTTTCGGCGAACCCATCCTCTTCCATTAACGTGAGAAAATCAGCATAGAAAGACGCTTGAGCAGCATAATCAGTGTCTCTTAAGGCTTGTAGCAGTTGCGAGCGATAGGATTTTATTTGTAAACGTTTCCGCAGAATTCGCCATACAGTTTTCTGTGGCATTTCAAGTTCCCTCGCTGCCCGGTCGGTAGACTTCTGTGGACTCCGCACAAAACTGGCGCGAACACGTTCCACTGTTTCTTCCTCAGCTGAAGGACGGCCAGTCGATTTTCGCTTACAGATGCAGCCCGTATCTCTGAATTTTTCATATCAGGTGGTTTTTCCAGTAGGTGGATCTCTGCCATACTTGGTACGGAAATACCATTGAACACTCATCACAGAGTTGTTTACATGGTAATCCAGCACACAGAACGATTTCTGCTCTCCAGTCAGCGCCATTTTCGTTAACTGCTTCCAGCGCCGCGTAGCGGTAAACAATGCAACCACGTGGGACTTAAACTAAACTCAACTAAACTTTGAACTTTTGCCTTTCCTTGCGCGTAGTTCACATTAAGATATGTTCATTATATTTCACAAAATAAATTTATGAAATCGGGTCCATCATTTTGACTTACCCTGTATATATA
>JAGDQP010002597.1:1633-48281 GCA_022664845.1 Lepisma saccharinum | reverse complement strand
ACCGTCATGTAAGCACTGTTTCGATTGCCCAAGAGCTAAACATTGCAAAAAAAACCGTGTGGAACCATTTGCATAAGGCTGGATACAAAAAGAAGCTTGATGTATGGGTGCCACACAAGTTAACGCAAAAAAAAATCATGGACCGAATTTCCATCTGCGAATCGCTGCTGAATCGCAACAAAAGCGACCCATTTCTGAAGCGGTTGGTGACTGGTGATGAAAAGTGGATCACTTACGACAACGTCACGCGAAAACTGTCGTGGCCGAAGCGCGGTGCGCCGACGCAAACGGTGCCCAAGCCAGGATTGACGGCCAGGAAGGTTTTGCTGTGTTTGGTGGGATTGGCAGGGGATTATCTACTATAAGCTGCTCCCCTACGGCCAAACCCTTAACTCGCAACTATACTGTCAACAATTGGACCCTCTGAAGGCAGCAATCGCCCAGAAGCGGCCAGCTTTGGCCAATAGGAGGCATTGTGTTCCACCAGGACAACGCCAGGCCACACACATCGATAGTGACTCCCCAGAAGCTCCGGGAACTTTTTTGGGAGGTTCTCATACATCCACCTTATAGTCCGGACCTGGCACCGAGTGATTACCATCTGTTCCTGTCCATGGCGAACACGTTTGCTGGTGCAAAATTCGCGTCAAAAGAGGCTTGTGAACATCGACTGTCTCAATTTTTTGCCAATAGGGACAAGGGCTTCTATGAGAGAGGCATCATGATATTACCTTCCAAATGGCAACACGTTATCGAACAAAACGGCTCATATGTGACCTAAATCGGATCATTCTAACTATGATAAGTCAAGCCTTCAATGTTATGCAAAAATAATGGATTACTTTTTACTACACCAGATATAATTTCCTACCAAACTTCTACTTCAATCATATTCTTATTAAATTAGATCTCGGAATTAACACCAAAATATATCAGATTTGACAAATGGTTTTCGCTAAATCCCGACATTGTTTCCTCAAAATTTTCCGGCTAACACCACGTTTAGGGAAGATCTGCCAGATTATTACTGAGTCAGTGCATAAACTGCTTTTTAAGAAATCATACCCATCATTGACGTAGTTAACAACAAAGTTTTCCCATGTAGGTGATATTAAGAGTTTCATCTGCTAATGTAGAAAATCATTCAGCTGCATTTAGTCAGGCAAAAAATCCTTAATTGAAAGTTTGCAAATTTCAATAATTGATTTTAATGGTTAGACTATTCTCCCCTTATAGCCGACTGAGGTAGTCGCGTGGTCCAAGGCAGGCGTCTACAAGGTTGCGGGTTCGAATTCTACCCTGGGGCATGGATGTTTGTGAAATTTAACAAGCCTCACCCTCGTATAATCGTGACAGGTCGAAGTCAAAAGTTACTAACATTGCCCAAAGGAAATAAAGTTAACCAAAATTTTATCTTGTCCATTATGATCTGAAAGATCACATTAGATCTTACAACGTGTATAATTTTAATTTATAATTCATATGTAATGTAATGAGGACGTTTATTTAAGCTATTTCTCTACGTAGAAAGTAACTGCTTCAACCATATATTTTAAATGTTTTATGTTCAAAATTTTCTCCGTTCTATCCTCGTTGGGTTGGGACTATCCGTACAGGAATTACTATATGTTTCATTACTGTCTAGATAGAAATCGTCTTTTTTTCTTTCTTTCTTTTTTTACCGGCGCTATTGATGTTATTATGGTCAAATAATTTTTATATTACTGGTTGTCCTAATGGTTATTTACCACATCTACTTAAATGTGAAACTACAACGCAGAATGTACAATACGACCCCTGTCTGTTTATGAATAAACTTACAATTATATCGGGACGGTCGTAAGCTATAGTGGTGTTACCGCCCTTACAAACAATTTTATATTTTAACTAACAATTATATGTTTACAAACATAACTTCATACTTTTCTTGTTGAAATACTCTCCTCCCAAGTTCATAAAGTTGGAGTGAAGGGGGACGGGATATAGGGGACATATCCCCCCTTATCTACGCCACTGGTCCTTCTTGCTCGTTTCTGAAAGCGCTTCATTTTTATAGGTTTAAATATTCACAACAGTCAAACGATTTCAACACTGAACAAAAATGAAAATAAAGAATTAACACTGATAGAACTTTTGAAATGATTATGAACTTTCTTCTCTAAAAGTCTGAACTCATTAGACTTAAATTTATAGGATCAGAGTTACAATTTTGTGCAACAACGAGAATATTGATACATAACAGACATATGGAGATAGTGCTGCATCTAGAGTTAGAGATAATTTATTTACGCTATTCTTAATTGGTGATTAGTTTGTAAGACTTGGAACTCAAAATAGCTTCAGAAGAAACAAGAAAAGAACTATGACACTCTTAAAATATTTACCTAAGAGTCTGGTTTGTCCATAATACCTAAGCTAAGTTTTTACATACCAATCCTGTTGAATGAAAGTTGAAGTACGTACATAACCAACATCTGCAAGAAAAGGAACAATTAAATCTATGCTAAAAGTAACAAAAGTAACGAATTTCACTTCAACTGTGACTACGCTTGTAAGTTCGAGTCCTGATTCCAGCCAATATGACTCTTCGCAAAGTTTATTCAAAGTCCCGTCAAGCAAATTCAAGGATAGCATGTATCAAACAAAATTAAATGCAACAAAACGTTTGTCTCTGAGACGAATTGTGAAAATACATTATTTATAAACAGCATATGATATCTGTGTGAAAAAAACGTCTAACATGCTTTTAATCGTATAACGGAATGTAATCAGGAAAGTAATATCATATTAGAAAATTTTCATAGGATCATATGATGCATCAAAAGTTACGTGATGCACTTAGACATTTCGTCTCAGGGGGCAAATTTAATGAATTGTTTGAAATGTTATATCTATATCTACTTATCTATCAATATCTAAGATTATAATTGTTCCTCACCCAAATTCAATAGATCCAATTCTCGTTTAATTTGTTTAGAGCGGAGGGGATTCATATTGTCTTTGGGCGTCTATTTTCATAATTAATATGATTTAATTTTACCCGGACGGGTCTTGTTACCTATCTATTTACATACTTTGATAAAACATATTAATGCTCAATACGGGGCGCAGCCTGGCCTCGAATTCTATCTTTCTTTCCTAGAGATAAGACATCTCTCAATCTTTAGATCAGCACAAAGATCATTTAACATAACAACAAAGTCATCCGGCACTCAAGAAAATTTCTCCCTAACTCAAACTAAATCATTTCTTAATCTTGCAAAGCACCCATTATCTATTCGTTTCCATGACCATCTCAATCTCGAAATTTGTCTCAATCAACGGTGTTCCTAAACTCACAAACATATAATTACTCATTATTCTGTCTTCAGCATTCGCAGGTTTGTTCTTTATTTCTTTCCATCTCTCTCAAATAACACCACGACAATGGGAATGCATTAAATTAAAACGCTGGCTAACTACGAAAGTCACCTAACCAATCAAGAGAATATTCCGGAAGTTACATTATCCAGACACTTGCATTTGCGCAGAGAGAATAGCTTTGCAAATACACCCTTCCCTTAACCTTCAAGAGCAAAGTTCTCCAATCCCCTAATTACCACTTAATTTCCCAGAGATTGAAATTTAACGACCAACAATGCCCTTTACTTTATGTTGCCGCAGAAACACTGGTTTTCTCTTACTTTAACATTACATTTATTTTCTGCGAAAAAAAATATCTTCGAGACTGACGCGGGCTTAAGTTTAAATTATTGATTACCAAGATTATCTTAGTTTCCCATCAACACATTTTAACAAGTGTGAAATCATTGGAGACACTTCATATTTACCAATCTCTGCTTCCTTTCCTCTCTCCTGCTTACCTTCCGAACGGCGGGCACGCTTCTCCTCAGCCACTACATGTTGAAGCGATCGCTGCGATGCCTAGCACCAAAAAATTGAAACGTGTAGAACGTGGAAAAGTGTCGAAAAGCATAAATGACGTACTTCGCACCACTATTTTATTAACTAACTTTCCCCACCGCCTCTCGAAGTCAGTCCCAAGCCCATCCAAAGAACGGGTTCCGCTTCTCAAACAAACAAACAAAAAAAAAAAAAAAAAAAAAAATCAATCCGCGTCTTCAGAGAAAAAACGAAGTGGCCGTTAATGAAAAATCCCCTTTTTCATCAGTAAGAGCAACAACCCCCTATCTCTCCCCGCAAAACTTACATGCAGCGAAATAAATTTAAAAAAAATAGAGATAAATATGAACAGCTTTTCGTTTCCCCTCTGAAACTTTTTAAGTGACTATTTTCATTGAGTCCCGAATTCAATTATTAATAAACATAATTATCCTTCAATTAATTAGTAACAATTATGTATTTTTTTTAAACAGCTCAATAGCCCAGGAAATAAAGGGGTAAAAAGGGCAAATGTCGGGAATAATTAGGAGAAAGCTGAATTTTGGCCAGTTGTTACATCATTACTAGAGGTGTATTTTCTCAAAAGTCCCCGCCTCTCCCCCTTGTGCGTTCCCCCCAACCCCCCCCCCCCCAAAGTACAAATTTATAGACTTCCAGAAATAGCGTTATATCTCCGTAACTAAGAGACAGCAATATGATTATTTTTTTGTAATAATTCCTAGATTACAGGCTACAAAATTGGTTATCATGCGTGCTGGGCTATTACCGTAATTTAACTATTACCGTAGTTTTACTGTAATTTAGATCCAAAACGCAAAATAAGGATATTTTGCATTCAATATTTACACTTTTTACGATGTAGCTTCTTTTAAAGTCACAATATCAAAAACCTGTTCGAAATAAAAGTTGTTGCCTGTTTTATAAGATTTGAAATGATGTATATATCAATATGGTTGAACCATTACTGTGTTAGTTATTGAGGTAGCAATGACGCGCAACAGCGCGCGAACAATGCTTTTCCTTCTATGTGTGCCCTATCCACATTAGACAGTTGTGAGCTGTCGACGATTATGACAATATATCTGTGCTGTGCAGTAGCAAGTAAAATAGGACGAATGATAAAATGATGAATTGATAGTTTATTTTGACGGACTTTTTATGTGATATATTACCTACCCAGATAGCATACCAGCTTGTAACAAGGTTGTCCGTCACTTGCGTCTGTCGAGCTTGTTAAGCTTGATATTGTGTTGAACTTAATAACCAAGCATGAAATAAACTTTTCGGAAAAACAATTAGTTTGGTTGTTATAACGAAGCAAGCTTGTTGGAATCAGCAACTATGCGAGAAAACTTGTCAAACTTTAGTTATTATTTTTTTGTTGCACTTTCACCTTCGTCTCACTGCACTGAAGTTCGATCACGTGCCACTTCTATTTCGACGTTGTCTAATCTTCGCCAATTACTAGAGGTGCCTACGATCTGATTACTTGGACTAAGTATAAACAATGCTTCGAATTCGAACTCGGGCGTGTGATTCTATGGTCTAGTGACTACAGCATTGGATTAGTGTGCCAATGGCCTTCGGTTCGATTCCTATCCAGAACAACGTTTTATTTTTTAAGAAGTACAATTTATTTTCCTTTCTTGTCCTGGCAAGGATACTTCAACCTTGATTTCTGTAAACTAGAGTGCTTAATGCGACATTGTTTAAGCATTTTGGCTTAAATTGCTAAGCCTGCATCAAGTCATCATTCCACTTATCTTGATTAACTTTTAAGTCAGGTTGAAATTGTTATGTGGGTAGTGAAATAAAAGAAGGTATGTGAATTTTAAACTATTTCTTTGTTCACGAAATGCAAATAAAACCTCATAGAATTTATTACGATAAGGTCAGTCATATTAGTTGGAAATTAAATTTAGTTGCTAATTTTAATTTTTGTTATAGCTTATGTTTAATGATGATGTATTGTCAATTGAATGCTGTAGGTTATATTTATTATCTTCTAATAGAGCGTGGTAATCGATAACCGTTGTAAAGAAACTGTCAGGATCTTGTGAAAATTTACGTAGCGGAATGAATGTATTAAACTTCACAAACTATATATTTATTAGAAATACAATAAAAGAAGAATGGTTGATTTTGATTTATTGTATGCTCTAAGTGGGATATAACTTGAAAAAGAAACTGTAATAGTGGAAAGAGAATTACGGACATTATTGAGACTAGTGTGAAATGAAACAATGAACTGCATGAAAAGTTGGAAGGAGAAAGAACTATTCGGGTACACAGTTCACCCTTTCTCCTACCATATTCCGGTCGGAGCCATAGATGCCTGAAGGTCATAATTCAATCCAATTCAATTCAACATAGGCGGATCAAATGTAATGATGATCGACAGCTGAGTTTTCTACTTTGATCTTCTGTCAAACACAATGGTGTGTAAATAGTACTAGGATGAAAATTTATAAATTACACTGGTCTTATGCGCATCGATTTACTCTTTTCATAGTTACTAATAAGATTGTTCATGAAGCAATTCCATCCATATTGTTTGTTTAATCCTAGAAGCTGCATCAAATCAAATTACACTCTCCACAAGGACCTGAAATGAGGTTTTGCCCGTCAGACTTGCTATCAATGAAATCTGGGTATATACTTCAATTATAAGCCATCATCCTCTGTATGTCTTCTCGTATGATGTTGGCTGCATCTAATACTATCCTTAACCGTCCAGTATCAGGGGCAGTTTTCCTGTTATTATATCACTGATACATGATTTTATGAGCCGTGTGTGATAAGCAGAGTACATTTTCCCTACCATAAATATCTGAAACAATTATCCGATCTTTAAAATGTTATTAAAGAGGTTTGTTTGTATATGACAGCCATCCTCTTGACCAGATACAAGTGTAATAATATCTTTTAATTCATTCAGAGTATACTGTCATTCGTCACTGTTTTATATGTACTCACATAACATACAAAATGAATTCCTGGTTTCTATTTTAGTCAAGTCCAATTGTTTTAATTCTTTAAAAAATCTCTGGAACCGCTTCCATGGCACTGTATTTCTGTTACTCACAATAAGAAGCCTAGCCCTTACCCTTTATCCCCGCTCATCATTTCGTAAGTCACATTTCTCGATAAAATTCTCTCTCATTTCTTAAGTCACAACCATATAAAAACATTTATTGTGCTTTCATGCAGTTATAATACAGAATTCTTTCCCACAAATGATGCAATTTAGTTGTAAATCGAACGTTGCTTTTGAGGTCCTTTAAAAAGTTGAATATGTTGAAAGATAATATGGGTTATCGGTCTGCATTGATTTATAATCAGTTTTGATGTTAGTATGCCCTGCATAGTTCTGCATGAACGCGCTGTGAGCCCGAGTAGTACCTTCTCCTTCCAGTTTTTCATGCAGTACATCTATTCATTCCACGCTATCCTCAATAATGTCCGTAATTGTCTTTCTACGATTACAATTTCTTTTTCAAGATATTACCACTAAGAGCACAATAAATCAAAATCAACCATTCTTCTTTTATTGTATTTCTAATAGATAAGTAATTTGGTAAGTTTAATGCATGAATTCCGCTACGTACCAGGTGCGTAAATATGAAACCGGAATTTATGTACAGAAAAGACAGTGACTTGATGACAATGCTAAAAACTATTTTATTCGAAGTATTGGCCATAGCTACATTTCTACCATCGTTCCGGCAATATGTGGATGCCAGACCAAAAAAAAAAGCTGTGCCGGAAGGCCCCAAGTCATGCTCCAAGCCGCATGAGGAAGGATTTCGCACAGCCAAACGTCGCAATCGTTTCCTTGACCGGTTTTGCTGTGTGGGAGGGTGCATTATCGTGAAGCACAATCATTTTATGTTGTCTTTGGTCATATACTAGTCATTTTTCACGCAAATCTTGATGGAAATCGATCATTTGTTGTCGGAAATGTTGGGTATTAACGGTTTCGCCAGGTTTCAGCAGTTCATAATAGATAGCTCCCTTCTGATCCCACCAAACACAAAGCATTGTCTTCCGTCCATAGTGATTTGGTCTTGCAGTCGATGTCGCCGGTTCTTCTGGAGTTACCCATGATTTTTACGCTTAGGATTCTCGAAATAGATCCACTTTTCGTCACCAGTCACAATTCGATGGAGAAATGATTTCCTTTTGTACCTGGCGAGCAGAATTTCTCAAGTGTTTTTTTCGGTTTTCCTGCTGTAGTTCAGTCAATGCACGTGGAACCCATTTTCCCACCTTCTGAATCTTGCCCATGGCTTTTAAACGTATGGAATGCTTCTCGCGTCAAATTTAATTTATCCGCGAGTTAAAACTTACTTTATCGTAACAAATTCTATGAGATTCTTTTTTCTCTTTCTGAGTACAGAAATAGCTTGCAATTGAACTACCTATCTTCTTTCTCTTATTCCACTACCCACATAGCAATTTTGACGTGATTCAACCTTGTTGCAAGCTGACATGCTATCTGGGTAGGTAATATATCACATAAAAAGTCCGACAAAATACACTATCAATTCATCACCTATTTTACTTGCCACTACACAGCAAAGATATATTGTCATAATCGTCGACAGCTCACAACTACCTAATGTGGATAGGGCACACATAGAAGGAAAAGCATTATTCGTGCGCTGTTGCGCGTCATTGCTACCTCAATAGCACACAGTAATGGTTCAACCATATTGATACATACATCATTTCAAAGCTTATAAAACAGGCAACAACTTTTATTTCGAACAGGTTTTTGATATTGTGACTTTAAAATAAGCTATACCGTAAAGAGTATAAATATTGAAAGCAAAATATCCTTATTTTGCGCTTTGGATCTAAATTACTAGCAATAAAACTAAACTACTAGCAATAGCGCAACACGCATGATAACAATTTTTGTAGCCAGTAATCTAGGAATTATAACAAAAAAATAATCATATCGCTATGTCTCTTAGTTACGGAGATATAATACAATTTCTGGAAATCTGTAAATTTGTACTTGGGATGGAGGGATTGGGGAGAAGCATAACGGGGAGGGCAGGGAATTTTGGGAAAATGCACCTCTAATAATGATGTAACAACTGGCCATAATTCAGCTTTCTCCTAATTATTCCCGACATCCTTTATTTCCTGGGCTAGAATCATTTTTCGGTTTCCTGAAAAGGAACACAAGATTAAATATTACTAATTCCAAATATATTCACATTAATTTCTCGCTCTGATCAACTTCACATTTTTTTAATCAATCTCTCCCATCTTATAAATACAGAAGTAGTTATGATGGATGTCTCACCAAATTAGTATAAATTAAGCAAAGTTCTCTGTGAAACACTATTAATGCTTTAATCTATATTAATAATGCTTCCCATTTGTTTTGTAATAATTATTAATGTTTCAACAAAGTCACTAAAGTGTAAATGGCAAACATCAATAAAAAAAAATTACAAACGTTTTCTTGATTAGAGAACAATTATATAGCTTATATTTTTTCTTTAATACTCTAGAATAGAAACGAATACACAAACTTAACTACATCTTATTACGTATATATTTCCATTATTTGAGTCAACAAGCATTTTAAAACTCTTTCAGTGTATAATGTTTTCGATTTTCAATACATCTCTATTATTTGCACTATAGTGTATTAATTTAAAACATAAATTCCTACACAATGTCAGAGAAAGTAAAAGGATTATATATTTTTCACTGCAACAAATTATGTTGTTAATAGCCTAAATTTAATCTGATGCTCTCTCTCTCTCTCTCTCTCTCTCTCTCTAGCATCCGAATCTTCTTCCTCGTGAGAGTGTACGCCGAGGAATGTAATCCCTTGCCCTTGAGACATGAATGTTTTAGTAGAAAAGAAAACTTTAGAAACGAAGTGATTTCTACTTATAAGCGTACATACATTTTTTACTACGTTAATCGTAGATAAATAAGCTGCAGTAAAAGTTAAATAGGAAGCTACTGAAAGTTTATATCCAAGATAAACAAAATGAAAAACCGTGAAATTGATAAAAAAAAAAAAAATAACAACCTTCATGATCTAACTTGTAAAGTGCGTTATAGTTATTTCCAAAACTTCTGTGCAGCTAAAAAAAAAGTCCGTATGTTAGTGTGCTGACGTCGTCATCAGTGTTAGAATGAAAGTGACAAATCTCTCAAGACAATTTTAATAACTTCCATACGTAATAACTCTAACTTAGTAAGGGATTTAAGAAGTTCAATTATTTATGCTCCTTTTTTTTTAATTTTCTTTCAACTATATCATCAAGACAACCAACGACAACCAGAATCTTCTGTGTAGTTCGCCTCTCATAATTTTCGTTAACACTCTTCTAATTGCGTATTCTTTATACTAGACGATGTTTTACATTTTCCTGTGTATCCGCATTTCGATGATTTCCTACTTTTCTTCATCATTCTTTCTACGGTAGAGTCTGTACATAATAGAATGCTCCGTAAAACACTGTGCCACCGATTTCTTCATTGTTTTGTCATCGATTATCGCAAATGATTACTTTTTCTTAGTAAATGCCTCTTTCGTTGTTGATGTTCTCAACTTTACTTCTCTGCAAACTTATATATTGACTTATAAGACATTCTACATGTATGAAGACACAATATTTGCCTAATGTTGTTAAAATTATGTCTGTTGTGGTTTAATTTGATCTAATCAGTATTTGTGTACTTGTTATCTTTAATTTTCTTTCATTAACTTCGCAGCTACCTTTTAGCTTCTTAAAATTTTAATATTTCATTCTACGCAAGGAGAATGGTATATGCAAATCTAAACCATTAGATTTTTCTCCCCTCAATCGTAGCTCTGTCATCATTAATTGAAAAATTTATTTATAATTGCTTTTATACACATATAGTATTCAATAAAGTAAGCGTAAAAATTATTATCTCATGTCTCTATTGTAGTTGACTCTTTTAACTAACCTTCTACTTCTACCGATATCGTAAAGGAATATTTTTTTCATGCATTCTTGTCTGTATCTCAAAGAAGGCGCACAAGTTAGGATATGTAGTCAGAACAACATTTGAACTAGCTGTTATATGACGTGAGATTAAATTTCCCTTCTCAGAAAAAGTGAGAGAGTGTAACTGGGAGAAATAGGCTGTGGGGTGTGCGTATCCAGAATTGGTCTGTACCTGGTGGAGAGCGTCTAGTAGTAGGGATAGGTCGACATTTTCATGGAGTTGTAGAGTTTCATATTCGTGGCCTGTGATGGCTCGTAGGGCACAGTTTTGGGCCGCTTGGAGGTGGTTTACTACGTCGTGCATACGGGCTCAGAATGTGTAGCACACGAGGGCTCTGATGTTGTGGGAGTAGATTTGCTGCCTGGTTTTGAATTGGAGCTTTGGGCTTCTGAGGAGAGGGTAGAGGATTGCTGTTCGTTGTTTGGTCTTTTGTGCTAGTGTTCAGACGTGGTACTGAAAGGTGAGTCTTTTATCCAGTTTGATACCCAGGTATGTTGCTTCATCATGGAAGATACGGGGACGGTGGTCGATGTACAGCCTAAAGGGGATGGTGTATCGGTGTCTGCTGGAAACAAGCAGTCTAGCCTCGGCAGCATTTATTTGGATGCGCCATCAGTGTGTCAATTCCGTGAGAAACTCCACCAAGCGTTGGATGTGGCGGAAGGCGTACTTGATATTCTAGTGATTTTAGAATATCATCCCTAAAAGTGGCGATAAAATTATGTGGAGCGATGGAGAGCTCTGTAGACCTTATCGAGGACGGGAAGAGTGTGTTGCCCTGGTGAACCCTGACCTGGAAAATTTTTGGTGTGCAAAGAGCTCCGCCACATGGACTTCAAATTGGGGATTTTTTTTAAAAAAATGCCAGAAAGTGGATACAGCCTGGTTTGAAGTGTACGGGAAGGAGTTTAGTTAGGATTCCTTTGTGCCATACTCAATTGAAGGCGCTCATTGCATATGCAAGAAGAATACTACCATGTAAAGAATGTTGTTAAGATCTAGGGTGAACTTGTCGAAAATATGCACCAACTGGACTTGGGTATCATGTCCCTAGTGGGAGTCGAGAAGATGTGATATTCCCTCATGTGATCAACGAGACTTCTAAGCAGAATGCGTTTGAATAACTTCCTCACGTGAGGGAGCAAGCTGATTGGCCGACAGTTGTTCGGTTTGTCATGATTCTTGCCTGTCTTTGGAATCATGGTGATGGAAGCTTTTTCCATTGTGTTGGGTAATGGCTGGTACGGAGCATTGTATTAAAGAGACGGCTGATGTGAACGTGGAGACTCCGTGATGCTTCTCTGAGTACATCTGTTGGAATCTTGTCGTTGCCAGGTGCTCTCTTCTTTAGGAGCTATTTGATGATTTGTTTCACTTCTCTGGGTGTGCTTAGTTCGGAGATAGTCGGTGGGTTGTGAGTATTATGTTGGAGGTGGTGATAGTGATGATCCTCTTCTCTGAGATCCGGAGTGGGAATGAATCGTGTCTCCAGTTGGATCGCAAATAGATCGACTTTCGATGCGATGAATGTAAGTTCTCTGGTCCTTTGAGCGGCTTGAGTGTCCGGGTAGCCCGCTTTACGCATCATTGCCTTATTTATGGCCCAGAACTCATAATTAGGGATGTCTGCTGCTTGGATGCAATTGTCCCACTCCTGGTTCCGTAACGGTTCCATGCGTTTGCGTACTATACTTGTTAGTTGGTTGGTTAGCTGCTTGTATGCGCTGTGATAGTCTGTCTTCCATTTCCCGCGCGCTCAGCGTTTAAGGTGGATCAATTGTTGCGTTCTTTGCTCCTTGGGGTATTGTGAATGTTGGTTCTGAGTGATGGTAGTGCTGTCTGCAGTGCGGTCTAAAGGAGGGCTGCAAAGTTCGGAAGGGTCTTATTTTCACATGACTGTTGTTGGTGTGGTTCTTTGGGATTCCTTTGGATATAAATTTTTGGTAGGTTTCCCAGTTAGTGGTGCGTATTTGTAGAGGGTTGAACTTGTACAAGAAGTGTTGTTGTTCAAATGAGATTGTGCTCGGGAGGTGATATGAGTCCAGAGGGAATGTAGGGTGGGATACGTCTCTCACCTGAAGGTTGGCTACCGGTGATACATCCAAGATGTCCCATTCTTGGGGTAGTGGGTTGACTCTCTCGGAGTGTAGATGTTCCATTCCAGGTGTGGCAAATAACCTCGAAGATGTCGGCCATCTTGGTTTTGCATCCTGCACCCTGCTCTGTGTTTGGTGTTGAGGTCGTCTGCTAATATTACTCGCTGGTCGAGGGTACGAAATGATTCCAGGTCCTAATCTACGAGAAGATTGTCAGACAGTTTGTAGACTGAAATGATGAAGATTGGGTCGCAGGTTTTAGGATTTTATTTTGATTCCAGTTGCTTTCAGTTGTTGGAGAAGGGAGCGGGAAAGGAACTTCCTCGTAGGGGAGTGAGGTTTTAACGGCGATGACAGTACTGCCTATTTGAGTATGAATTCTATCATTCCAGTTGATCGTGTTCGAGAAGGAAATCTATGGAAAAGTTTTGGGTAGGTTTTGGAGAAGAGTGTTATGTCGATATGTTGTTCTTTGAGAAAGTAACAGGCAACTGATATTGGGTTGCGTATTCCGTCTGTGTTGAAACACAGTAGGCCAACCTCATCGATGATAGTGCTTTGGTTGGACTTACGCATCATTGAAGATATATGTGACGACTTCTAGAAGGACTAACAGTTTAGACAATGAGAGCGATGAAGGAGGTAGGATAAAATGGAAGGTGAATGTTGAAGAATTAAATGTAGTACATTTTGGTAGGGTGCGTGTGTAATGAACACATCTCGATAGGTTATTAACAAGATCATTATTGTTGTTTGGTTTTGTTTTCATCGATAAAATTTCTCTGACTGAACATATGATTTGTAATTGGCTTCTTTTTGAGCTTGCTGTAATTTTGCTTCATTCGTTTTCTTGACGAATTCCCACGCCGCAGTTTCCGACGTTAGAATTACCATTACTAACTACTATTTTATGTAAAGTTACTTTGCTATTTCTGTCTATCGATACATTTTGATAAGCTCTACGCAGTAAGCTTAAGTTAAAAATCCAGTTAATAAGTGATCTTGTACAAATAACTAACCAGATTTTGTATGACCTGTTCAACCCTACGAGGATAAGAGAAAGCATGAAGGAAGTAGGTAAGTTAGAGTGTTATTTATGGTCATGAAGGAAGACTTGGTATTATTGTATTGTACTGATGTAAGAGTTTATTGGAAGCTTTTTTTTTAATTATAAACGGAATGTATTAATTAAGTCGTGCTTTCATCTGGTCATTTACACTAAACGATCGTCTACTTCTGGATATATATATCTTTGAAATAAACATGAAATATTTGTTAACCAAGGGCGGTTTTACAACGTAGGCAGGCAAGAACTTCGGCCTCTTTGACTCCCGCGATCACATGTGACTTACTTGTTAGCATACATTTTACAGTGCTAAAAAATAATAAACAGTGGCGGCGTCAGTCCAGCTGGGGCCCGGGGCAAGTGAATTTGATTGAAGCCCTATCACGAGTACAATCGTGAGCACATACTGCCACTATTGGCCGTAACATCGTACTTTCCCGTTATTCCGAGACCTACGGGAAACTGGGAGCTCGTGGAAGACTTACCAGCTGATATTTCTAATTTTATCGTTAGAGTTAGCTTTATGTAGGTTAGTTCCATTGAAGGTTTGGCCGAATGTAAACCTTATGGAGAAATATCAAATGGAAAGGGTTTATTATTTTCGTTATATAGTATCTATTTTTAAGCTTTGAAATGAAAGAGGTTGGGTTCGAACTTATGACACTTTAACCAGTCTTTTATAATTACCATTCTAAATCATATATCTTTATATCTTTAGAGGACATAAAGTGAACTACCAACAATATTCTTTAGTTCCAGGTTTGCAATGCAACTAACATTACTCTTCAACAAATGTTATTCTCAAAGGACTTCTGAACTAAATTTACCATTTAACATATTTGTAGGTCTTTATACATGATATTTACCGTAATCCAAACATCCTTATTCAAAATACTAATAACGTATAATTGATACAATCACACATTTTTTAGAATAATTTAAAATTTTGTGAAACCTAGATGTTTCTAGTCTTGTCATTTTCTTACAATATTTAGACCATATTTTTCAACTAGCTGTAAACTAGTTTCGTAACTATTTTTATTAGTTTGACAACTATTGTCACTAGCCAAGACGGGGAACTTCTCGTTGTGTCGCAATAACCATGCATGATAATGAATATTGAGATCGTGGAGAGTCATGTTTTCAACCATCGGATTACCAAGCGCATAAGTAAGAGTCCTGAGATGGCATAGTTATTGCGTCACCAGCCACCATTGGTGTTTTACTGATTTATTTTAACGAGTGATTATCCACTTGTGTTGGTGACTGGCGCAAAGTGGGACAATTTAAAAAAAAAATACGACGAATACCGTCTGAACCCTGAGAAAATATTGGTTGGATCTTGGTCATGGGCTATGCTTTAGATTAAAGTAGTATACGGGATATCGCATGTTCCATCTTGAAGAAAAGTCTTCTCAGGTACAAAACAAACAGTGTTTCTTCAAGTAGATTTTATTCGGGGAGCTCGTGAGGGACTCACGAAAATGATAAATAATGCTTACTCTAATGTGCTAAAACTATAAAACAACAGTAGTCTTTAATGTTCCTTAACAATAGGTTGTGCTTCCTTAGTTACCCTCCAAATAACATGAACAATATCTGCTATAATACAGGTATTTCAGTATACATCTGAGTAATACAAGTGTTAACACTAATTCTTCCGGGAGGGAGTTTGAAAAGCCCCGGAGGCAAAGTTACTCCGAAAACATACTAGAAATATACAGTGAAAATAAATGCTGTTGATAATATCGAGACTAGCTTGCTTTTGAAGCAAATGTAATTTCTAAGCATATAATTATCAACACTTAACAAAACGCAAAAAACGCACTCGAAAGGACGCCAAATTAAACGTAGTCAGAACTGTGGAATTAGTAAAGTATAGATACGTGAAAAACACATAGACTAGCAAATATCTTTTGAAGGGTCCATTTCCAAAGGGATCCTTGTTCATGCACCAAAATTGTTAGCAAAATTGACACAAACATTTGTTATACATTTATAATTTTTAAAAGATAAGGAAAATATGCAGGTATGAATATCTTAGAAATACTTGGAGAAAGTAGCAGTTTACAAATATTTTACTTTTGCAAAATAATATTGGAAAAGATCAAGTTATATATAACTTTTACTGTTAAATATGCTTCTACCTTTTACTTCCTTACGAAATTCAAATGAATTTGAAGAATTTTAGAATCGAAAAATCTCACTAATGTGTTCAAAAGTGATAAAAAGAGTTCCACAATACCAATATCTCAATTTTAAAGCTTTTACAGAAAGATCCGTTTGGAAATAGACGCCTGACTTGTACCTTCTGTAGCAATGTTTCAGGTATGCTGTACACGTAGGACTAAGAAAATACATCATTTATACTTTCTGTAATAAAATATCATACACGTTATGCATAGTAATTCGTATAATTGTTTCCAACTTGTTCACAAGACCTCAGGTCTAATCAGGAGTGCAATCATAACTTCTGAAAGATTTATATCCCTTTTTTGGAAGAAAGAGCTCACGTGTGAAATGAAATGATCTTTTGAACCTTAATGGCTCTAATAAATCTAATCCATCACTCTTCCACACCAGCTCCCACTCCACTCCATTTCACTAATTTGTTACTACTATTAATAAGTCCTTCACTTCTCCGTTATCTTTCATTGTAAAAAGGTGCGAAATCAATATGTACCATCGCCAAGCATTTACGCGCGCAATGTGTTTTCTCAAGTTTGGGGAGGTTTTACGCAGAAGATTGCAGCTAGTGGCAGCTAAATGTTAGATGTACTGAAAGTGTTTATCCTTAACTTTATCTTAACGAAAAATTAGAACTTAGCCCCGCTTGACTTTGTTTATGCGTCTCGATTAATTTGAAAAAATCATCCAATATTTTATATTAGCTTTTCGATGTACATACGCAAAAACGTTAGGATACTGCTCTCAACTACATTAAAGATATGATTACACTATAGCTGACCAAGAAAACCTACCATATTTTACATAAATTATTTGCCACAATGGCAGTTGCAGACAGAAAATTTACATAATAACATTTCGAATTGTGTGAAGGTCCATTTACAGCCTTCACGTTTTAAACTTATGCTAAAGACTCTATACATCTTTAGTTTTTACCACTATTTTCTTTTTCTGAAGACACTTTATATCTTCAGCTTTTATATGATTTTATAATTTTAGTTAATTAACAACTATGTTTAGACGGGACAAAGGGGCTTCCTCCGCATCGGGAAGGGCGTAAGCCATAGTGCTGTTACCGCCCATACAATTCATTTTATCTTATCTTCGACAATGTTGAAAAATGGACAACTTTGAGCGCACATGCACTAATGATTATGCGTTTCAGGATTACAAACCAAGTAGATTAGTATATATTGCACATTTAATTACAACATAAGAAGGTTTTAGAATTTATTTCTTAAAATTGAAGTTTGGAATTTTGTCCCAGTTTTTTACGAACTCGTCCCACTGTGCAGCGGGGCCCTTCCGACAATTGCGCCCGGGGCAATGCTTGCACCGTCCTTGAGTCGCTACTGTTTATAAATATTCATTTTAAATTGCTTCGTTTAGTAATTATCATCTCTAACTTATTTTAAGATTTATATTTCCAGGCAAATACCATTATTTTAAAAATGGTTGCCACTTGCAGTAGCTACCTTAGCCGGGTTTGAAAATAAATCAGTAACCATATTAGTTTCTTTCGTAAAGGAAAGGATCTACGCATATTTTCACGTTTTTATCACAATAAATCTGTTTGCCTTCCCGACACTGTTGGAATTGTGTTACTTGGAGATTATCAAATTATGAGACCGCTTTGAGGGTGTCTTAGCTATATATATATATATGATATAATTGAGACAATAAGATATACTTGAATCGTTCGCATAAACTACATTGTAGGTCCTAATGAACATTTTTTTAAAAGTTATGTAAGGAGCAAAGAACGTTATATTGAGAATCAATAATAATTTTAGTTTTAGCGTATCAGATTTAGAAACAAACAAAGAAACATTTTATTTTGTTGTTAGCAGGAAACAAAATGTATCATTTTCGTTCTGGTCATCAACAAAATAAAACAGTTTCTTGTTGTTCTCCCCAAACCAAGTTGACAAGTCTGAAACAGTTTATTTAAGAACATATTCAATATTAATATTAAGCATATATGTGAGATAATGAAAACATTTACAAGCTTAGCATAGAATTTTAGTCATATCCTGACAACACCTTGTTTAACCAAGATTGAAAAAAAGTTAACTTCACACTTAAAAGAATGAGTAAAACATTTAAGTTTGAAGAACATTTTCATCTCTATTCATTTCGTCTTTTTCATCTTTTCTTTTTTACATCTTGGGACTTCTCTCTTTTTAAAATCTCATTCTGTGTTTCCTTTCTCGTTTTTCAGTAGTTTTTGAACTACTTTTTCTCACGCTTTCCAAAAGTTGTATTAAGCTCTCTAGAAAAGTCAAAAAAAGTTTTCACATAAATTTTATTTCTTTTATTTCGGTTTTCCTTTAAAAGAAATAGTTTTTCTTTATTCGTTTTTTTCTGTTTTTATGAGAGGAAGGAAAGAAATAGAGGACGAAGAGATAGACTAGTGAAAGCAACAATAGTCAATGGAACTCAAGAAAGAAATTATGGACAGAAGAAGTTGGTTGTCTCTGAGTATTTTTAGTTTTCATCCTAATTACGAAACAAAATGTTTGGGAATTATATATTTCCTTATTTGGAACATTTCGACAGGTATGGCGAAAACCCGTCACATCTCTGAGTAATACTTTCCGGGAGGAGCACTTTTCCTGGAGTCAGGAATCTACCAGAGATTTCCATTCTTACCAGCTTTCTTTCATAGACTATGAGATTAATTTTTTGATGCTCTTCAAGTTACAGTGACCGAAAATTAACGAGAAGTGACCAGAAATTGTGTCATTTGAGATGGGAAAAGAATATTTCCAAAATGTACACTCACATTCTCAGAAGTTGTTTGTTGGATACACTAAGTCAGACAAGTTTTACAATGTGGGAATAGCGAACCAATATTCGATATATAATTTAAATTTACATTCCATACAATGTGGTTGTAAAGTATATTATTTTAGTGTTACCAGATCGTGAAAATTTTAGATACAAAAAAAATACATTGGGCATTTTTTATGAATCTGAGTATATGTAAAAGTGCATCTTTTTCTTCCTCAATATCTTCAATATATTCGAACATTATTTCCGTAGGTGAGAAAACCCTCTACGTAGAATTCCAAAAATCACAACAAACCTTCTTACATTGTAATGTTTCGGCACAAATTCGATCGTTATTTTTTAAGATATTTTTTCAGTTGATTTAATCTTGTTTTCTCAATATGAAATCTATAAGCACTGAGTTGTCAAAATGTAAAATTGTTGAGCGAAACAGTTGATGCAAATGTCAGTGCTAGTTAAGTCCTGAGGGAGATAGGGTCAGTTTAGTTTTTTCACACATTATCACCTTTGGCTTTTCAAGATAAATACATGTTTCTGCGCTTCATATATTTTTTTCTTTTCTAATTTTAATTCCAAGTCGTGAGTAGACAAAATTATTTTAATGTGGTATGTAGGTCACGAAACCGATAATCACTCACACATGAAAATTGAAACAGAACAATTTACTACCAATTAAGTTCGAACAAGTTGTATGTGATATAATTCACAAGTAGTTAAGGAAAGACTTCAAGGACAAAGATCTTCATTCCTCACATAAAGTGACGATTTTGAACAAGCCTTCAGCTGTCTAACAACTGCTAGGATACGTTACTTGTTACTCATCATTAATACTAGTCAGAAGCTTCTTCTCTATCTTACACAGTAAGGATTGAAGAATATTGACATAACAACAGTGGTATTGTTGCTAACTATTTTGAATCTCATTGCCTTCTTGAAGGATAAGATAGAAAACATGGGTGTCGTTATGCTTAACTTTTGTGGAGAAATTAACTTATTGGGGTTTCCACAGAGGGAGTATTGCAGAAGAGAGAAAGAATGTACAAAATTAGTTCTACCTTGCCGTTTCCAAAAGAAAATGAGCAATTTGTTTGCTAAATTGTCAATTTTCCCACATATCTTAAAACATTTGTGTGATTATTAAAATATCTAATTGCCAAAAGCAGTCTACGCCAACTGCTCATGACTGTTCAACTCTACCAACGAAATTCGATACCAATTGGTACTCAGAGGAAACGTGCAACACCCTTCATGTCCATCTAAGCAGATTAATCAGAAATGAGAGAAAATACGTTTCTGATATTCTCTGGTGGAAATATAATCTCCTTGATGCTAACTGAAATAAATGGAGGTAGAAATCTGTCACTGAAATTTATTTGATTTATGTTTTATGAATTGTTTAAAAACCAAATTCCAATAGTACATGATCGGTGCTACTTTTGGACTTGTAAGGTTTTGCATGTTATCTCCTCATATGCTTTCCATGGCTAAAGACTATGATATCCAAATGAGCACATAGAATCATCCACGTGCAATTACTTGGAAGAGGAAAGCAAAGTATCTTGATATACGTTGATTGTGCATGTTTACGAAATGTATGTTCACTGTTCATGTACACTAGTTTTTTTTTACAGTAAAATCAGTAGAGATTTTCAGTAGGATATTTCCAAGAGCAGCCGAAGCAATGGTACCTGAAGATACCATTCAGACGAGGTCACTAGCAGTGTTTCTAAAGGAAGCGAAACTGCTGCTGAATACAAGAAATAAATTAGAGGTTTCACACACAGTCATTAACTCACTGGAGCAGAGTTGCAATCTGAACTCGCACCTTAAATTTCCTGTAGTGAAGTTATTAATTTTTTGTAAACATATTCAACTTTGTTCATTTTCCTTAAAAATGACTTAGCAATATAGGCAGAGCTGAGATCCCAGTATCAGTTCCCAATAACAATGTTTTCAGAGTACAGTGTAATATTGAAAAAGCCTAATTTTCGAAATACGTCATTAATACCCCTACAAGAAGCTTCAAATTTATTAGACAGGGAGTTTATTTGTTATGTTTGATGACCAGCTATGCGAGTCCTATAGTAACGCGGAGAAATATTGCGATCAGTTTCATAAACGCTGGATATACACAGTATGCAGGTTTTCCGACTCTGGCAACAATTTTTGAGAGTAGTGGTGGAACGATGATTAATGTTTGGTAGGTTAATATCTTAAAAACATTCAATATAAAGGAATAAATTTCAGAGCAAGGATAGTGTTTCTATGTGATTTAGTTAAATAGTTATGCACCATGAAACATCGGCCTGAGAAATTTTCGGAGCACCTGATTTTAAAACCTTTAAAGTGAGAAGTAGCCACTGTTGTATTCTTGTTTTGAGAGGATATTTAACGAGAAAGGACTCTAGAATATTTTCTTTGGCCATTCGGAGCACGGCTAAATCAAGTGTCTTCTGAAGGTTGTGTCCAGATAATGTTGATATTAATGGTTATCCTTTTCCTACCCACAGTATCTTCCTAATAAATTTTCTTATGGATATATTTTTTTTAAAGATTTATCGTCTGTTATATATATATGCAGAACAGATGTTATGTCTCTTACATATAAGCCATTTTTTATTTAATTTCATCGCCATAGAATAGGTAATTCTAGGCATTCATAAAAGCAATATTTACTTTGAAGTAGAGCTGAATTACGAGGAAATCATACGCTCCAAACTTCCAACGCTAAGTTCCTGTCTTCATTAAACGCTTCGTCGCTTCTTCCAAACACGCCTATTAGGTCCAACTACAATGTTGCCGTCGCTCAGCAATTCTTATTCCATAAAACTTATATGATTCTCTCGTGGTCGCTAAGATTCTCCTACTCTTTAGGATTTCCTACCAAAAGTGAGCGAAACTTAGCAGAGCTTCTCGTTCAAGAGAATGTGCAAAAGCTATATATGTGAGTATACACTCACGATAGCTATAGTATAGAAATATGGTAAATATAGATATAAGCTTAAAGAATTTATTCTTCAAAACAGAATACCATACTTCCTTCATTACTTACATTGACCTTGGTAAATTGTTTACACAAACATGCTTATAACATAATGTATAGCTACTTAAGCTCCGTCGGAGTGATCACCGTTTTCAAAAATTATCCGAAACTTAGTGCTTCCGGCACCTATGCACATGGAAGTCTGTGGAATGGAACAGTTGTGGCGATCTCTGGACAAAGGATTGGAGATGTCACAACTAACTTCTGATACGTTGTAGAGCTACTCAAACTTCGTCTAAAGAGCCTATAATCGTTTCTGGGAAATATAGGTAGCTTAATTATCTCTTCAACAAATCAAAACATAGCTCAGGTCACCTCATGCTCCAGCTTCAAAAATCGCAACGGACTGTCATATTTCATAAATTCCGTGCGCATCAGTGTCGAAACCGTCAAGTCCCCGGTGTTTTCCGGAAACTATTATTGGGTCTATAGACAAAGTTTAAATAGTTCTACAACATGCCAAAAGATCGTTGAGGTCACCTCTTATCCCTGGTCCATAAATAGCGACAAACTGTCCCCTTTCATTGACTTCCATGCGCATAACTGCCGAGAAAACCAAGTTAACAATATTTCCTGGAAAGTATTATAGGCTCTTTAGACGAAGCTTGAGTAGCTCTACAGCATATCAAAAGTTAGTTGGGTCACCTTCTACCCCTGGTCCAGAAATCGCGACAAAATATACCCTCCATAAATTTCTAAGCGCGTAAGTGCCGAAAATACTAAGTTGCCGGTGTTTTCCGGAAACAATTATATACTATTTTTGGAGGGAGCTTAATTAGCTCTACAACATATAAAAATATAGTTGTGCCATCTCTTACCCCTCGTCAGAAATTGCGACAAACACTCCCCTTCTATAGACTTCAATGAGCATAAGTGCCGACAACACTAATTTCCCAATGTTTTTCAGGAAACTATTATTAGCTCTTTGACAAAGTTTAGTTAGCTCTACAATATATAAAACACTATTTAGGGCATCTTCTATCCCTGGTCCGCAAATCGCTTGAAAGTGGCCCCCTCAGACACACTTCCAAGAGCATAAATTCCGAAAACACTAAGTTCCGTATCTTTTTCGGAAACGATTATAGAGAACTCCGACGGAGCTTAAATAGCTATACAACATATCAAAATATAGTTGAGTTCATCTCCTTCCCCCTTCTCCAGAAATTAAAAAATACTGTCTTCTCCCATATACTTCAATGTTGATTTTAAGTGCCTTAGAAAGTACCTTACCGATGTTTGGCGAATAAACAAATTGTATCATATTACTCAGGACGAAGCCTACTTTTATTTCCTATACCTTTCAATCAGCCCTGTTTTGCGCACGCAATGATGTAGGCATAGTTCTTTGAGATGAATTTTTGGTTTGATCTAAAATAAGAATTTTGTAATAGCTTGGGAGAAACATGGTAATCTATGTAATCGATGGTAATCTATGAAAAAGGAAGCACTTTACTAGAATATTTACTGACTGTAGTATTCGATACCACTGCAGTTTCTGGCAGAGGCAGCACACACATCGGAGCCAGTGATGACATCGAGTAGGTGTGCGTACTGGGGTAAGATGGCCATGCCTGTAAAGCATGTGATCGGGGTAATACAGCCTATGCAAAATCATCATAAATCAATATGTGAAGTAACTGTAGACATTTGATTTAACATCTACGCCTTTAGTTGCAAAGTATGTAAAAATTAGTAAGTTTTGAACCTCACAGGAGCTGGCGTGACAAGAATACATCTGTGATCAGGGAAAGAGAAGAATCAGTACGGCCAATAATCGAAGATTGGAATTAGGAAAGAGGTCTCTCGTAAAAAGATTTAAAAAAAAGAGTTACAGCTTTCTGTGTCAAGTGTGAAGTATATTATTTTAAATAGATAGAGGGAAATATTAGTTTCAGAGCAAGAATTGACAACTGTGCATCCCAGGATGACTGTTTGGGGGTGAATGTAGTGTTTGTATTCGAAACCAATAGGTTTAACCATGACATATTGTAGGTTTCATTCGCGGTTTTCAAAAAAGGACCTCTCCTGATTATGTCATATCGTGATATTATTTCTGTGTTAAGACAAATAGACTGTTGCAGTTGTGACATATTATAGGGTTCGTCTGCTCTTTCGAACGCAGATGGACCTAGGTAATTTTATGATCATATTTCTGTAGCAATCTTTAGTTAATACTTTATTATTTAGAAACTACACTAAAGGAACTATCACTGCAAATGGCTGTGCTAAGTCGGCCTACTTTGCACACATTAGAGTTTAGTTTAACTCTGTCATTAATATACGTGATGACTAAAACATTACTGTGGTTCTGTAAAGGTAAGATATCAACGTAATAAACAATACTTTTGATGTCTAGGCTATATCTGTTTGTTTAGTTGCATTTCGCAAAATGTCATTTGAACATATGTTTCTCTTTTCTCTTCCTTTCTTTTTGTCTATAACATTAAACCTATTATCCAGCTCTGAGGACGTAACGAACTTTAGACAGAACAGTGAAAGATTTGGGGTTTCTGATATGTTCCCACTCCGACTATCTTTTTCAAGAGTTGACCTCAGTCTCAAATACTGGGATGGTAGCTTCGTTATTTCTTACACCACATTTATAGCAACAAGATGTCACCGCTTCTATACTTGGACACCGAAAGGCCAATTATGATAAATATCTATAATGTTATTGACTCGTTTTATAAATTTAGTAATGTTCTCTTATCTTTAGCTTTTGTTAGTTCTTTTAGGTATAGTTAACCGCATCCCTTTGATTTTTATCAACCTTAAATTTAAATTTTACATTGTTTTAGTTTACAGTATGCTGTTATCATGTAGTATTTTAGTAATTTACAATATTCATAGAATCAAGTTTCACATGAAGGTAATCATATTTCTTCACTGTCATTTTATTGGCCTTTAGTAATAACTAGACTCAGGATTTTGGAAACCTTAAGGTAGGCGTATATTTTGTTACTAAAATTTCAAAAAAGAGAGAAGAGACACTAAGAATAAAAAATAAAAATAGAAATAAGTTCTAAAAGAAGTAACTGAACGGGGAAATTTTTAAAGCTTATTTTAATAAACAGACAATATTTCAACGTGTTAAGGGTTCCAGGTGTTTATATTGAGCCTTCCTAATTGTATCTTCAAAGTGCTATGAAAATACGAATACAGATTCATCTAGGTGCAAAACCGTCTCAGTTACAGTAAACGGTGGAGATGTATTTGACTCTTCTAGTAAAATACATGAATTGTAAGTGTTGACGTATGAAATACATGCAAATTTAATAATACAAGAATAGAATAATCAAATTCAATCCCGAAAGAAGTTTTCAATGTGGAAAAACTGATCTGAAACTATTCAGATGTGGTGAGAATGCCCCTTTCTGCCCATTATTTCGTACCCTGTTTATATACTTACGCAAATTATAACTAATATACATTTATTGATTGTTCAGTACACATTTATAAGATAGTTTCTGAGACTTTTTATTCGTGGTTTGTGCTATATATTAACATCATGGTTTTAATCACATAGCAGAATATAATTAAAAACAGAATATCAAGTAGTACCTTCCTCAACATAAAGCACCAAATTTGCACAAAACTACCTGTAAGCATCATGTCTCAGAAAGAAATTATATGATTTTTTCTGGTTCAAATTATATATTTTCGTGTACTATTTATCTCTTTATAATTCGCAATGTTACCACTACAAAATGTGGAGTTTGCTTCCAAAAAGGTACCAAATCCCTCTCAACAAATTGTTAAGGTAATGAAAAAGAAACATATAGAGTTCCTAAAATTTAAAAGACTTTGTTTACTTTTCCTCACATATGTTGACGAAAGAAAGTCAAAGTAAAAGTTAGAAAAAAATAACAAAGTCATGTTAATTTTAGAAACTTTACATGATTCTTTTTCATTAAATCAACAATTTGTTGAGATGGATTTGATACTTTTTGGAAACAAATTCTACAATTGCACACAATTGAAAAAATCATATAGATCAATTGTTTTAATAGATCATATAGATCCTTTGGAGCTTTGTTTTAATAGATAAGACCTTTTACTCTCAGCTAGAACCCTCAATGGTAAAAATATATAATCAAAGGAAACTTCAGTCTATATACAATGAAAAATATTCAACTTCATTAGGTCAATTATTCTTCATGTAAATAAAATTTGTATTTACTGCAATTACGTTACTCGTAATATGCAATTTATAAAATACATATAACAATATTTTGAATACAAACTTCAAACATTCTTCCTTCCTATTCGTGGTGTTTTGAAAGTCATTAAAGCTTAAATGGTAAATATAATATGTAACAATCATACCTCTTCTGTTCATCAAATAACAATAAATAAATAATAAATATTGTTTTTATAAATAACAATAAATTTTCTTACCAAAATATTCTGAAAAAAATATATATCTTATGTATAGAACAGCTGTAAATAAATAAACTAACTGAAACAAACCGCATTATTATGATATTTGCATTATATCAGCCATCGCAGAAATTTGAAATATTTAGTGTGTATCATCTATCGGATTTAAATTCCACCTTTTCTTATATGTAGTAAGGCGACAACATGACATCAGACAAAATAAGAACAATATATTTCAGTGCATCACACTTAATTTTCTGTGTGATGCACCAACCAAATATCATTTTATATATTCATAGTTCTTTTGGGATACAAGACAACTTTTAAATACATATTAGAAGATTTAATAATATGCAAAGTAAATTATTCTATTAATAAGAAATCGTAGATATATAATTTACTATTAATTCAGTAAATTAATAGCATCGTTATTGTGAAATAGCAAACCTTCTATTGTAACTTGAAGTTAAAACGCATATAATGAACGAGGTCACTTAAACTATAGCTGGATCATGGATTCCTCGGGATTTATACCTTAGCCTTTCCTGATACAATGAAGACGTTAACAGTGAAAAGACAAGAAACTAATATGATGTACAACAAATATTGAGTCCTTAAAGCTTTCATCATATTGCACAAGATTCAAGAACCATAGCTTTCATCATTATCATTTCTTCTTTGGTATTGCAATAAGTGTTCAAAGAAAGTAAGGTGAATTAGATTTAAAAAAAATAGGTTCAACGTACGTGACATAAAAGCAGTGTTGGAAATCAAGAATTATAATTGGCAGTTTTTTCCTGGTTACTTTGTATCAATTGTGCTTGTGTTGTGGTGGCATTATATTTAGCAAGCTGAAATTTTGAATAGCAAATACTTATATGAATACAAAGGAAAATGCTAGAAAAGTGTTTAAGCATGTTATCCAATGTTAAAAGTCTAAACCATCGGAACCCTAAATATTAAATCGCTAAACAAACGAACATCTAAAATATGAATTCTGTTAGAACTCGTAATCCGTAACTACAAAGGGACACTTAGCCAAAATCATAATTCAGTAGTTAATGTGATGTGATTTCCTTTGATCTGATATAAGTACGCAATTTGAAATTCAGCTACGTATGGTAAAATTTTGTTGGATGAAGATTCTTTTTGTTGAATAATTTAAACAATAAACAAAGTATTATGGATAAACTGATTGAACACTTACTTAATATTTGCGTAGTGTAGACATAATTTGTTTCTCAATGTAGACCAAACAGAAATACCACAATACATACTCAACTAAAAACTATTATTTTAATGCCATATGTTTTAACATTCCAATTCCAGTTGCTTGGAAATGTTTTAATAAATTAGAATGCAACAATAAAAATAACGCTTCTAAAAGATTTATTGTAAGAATGTATCTAGATTGAACTCATTGCTATATTTGCAGCTTCATATAAGGTTCTTTGTTGTTTGAAACTAAAGAATTATTATAATTACTAGTAATTATCTTTTATTGAAAAGGCGTTTAAAAATTTATATAGTGATTAAGATGTTGGTTGGAAAGGAATGCCATTATTCTTTCGGATTTTTAAAAACTTTCTGTATTTTTAAAAATAAATTGAAACCTACAGAAAAGAAGGGTTGCACTTTAAAAAAAAGTGTTGCCATCCGTAACAAGTACTAAATAATGACAGCAAACCATTCAGAAACTTTCAATCTAAAAGATAAAAAAATCACCAAGTTATAGCGATTTTTTTTTAATACATGGGAGTAAATGGAAGAGTTGGATTTAAAAAAAAATGCGTTTTACGAGAAATCACCTTTCAGGCACATTCCCCGTTCTTTCTCTTTACTCTTAAAGTGTTCTTTTTAGCTAAGTTACACATTTAGATTCATGTAATATATTTTTTTGTAGCTTGTACTGCCATATTGTATTACTCAAGTCAATTCAAGTTAAAAAATGAGAAAAGGTCTATGTTATACAATGTACTTAATGTAAACTTCAGTTCACCGTAATGTTTCATTTCACAAAAGTGTTTAATTTTATTTTCTAAGAATTGTTTAATGTTAGAAGTTCGTGGAACGTGTTTATGACAAATCGAGCAGATTCTACAAAATGATAGATCATTCAATACGATGTAACGTAGTAGGGACAAGCTCGTTGCTCTACCTGAGGCGATTAAATGTTTGAAAAAGTTTTTGTATCTACAAGGAAAACGTCAATAGTGAAATTCTCAATTCGAGATAAATCCAGGAAGAATAAATGTCACTTGGAAAAATGGATCTAGTCGCTTCGGAGAAATTAAGTCAATGATTGTCGAACTCTTGTAGTTCTCAAGTACATTGTCGCTGAAGATAATTGGAAGAGAAGGCGTGAATTTATCTGGTAGTCAGCTACAGATAAATAGTACTTTGATATTATAATGATGTTTTAATTTTGATTAGTAAGAGGTTTATTCATGGTTTCAGTTATTTTACTGCATATAAGGATATAATATGTTGTGTGTGTGTGAGAGAGAGAGAGAGAGAAAGAGAGAGAGACAGAGGCAGAGTGAGAGTGAGAGTGAGAAAGGGAGAGAAATACAAGTATATTTTAATAACACATGATCAATTGAATATGCGAGCTGAATCAAGTAACAATACGAGAATTATCTTTCTGTGTTAGAATTTTTTTTGAGTAGCAGTCGATGAAGTGTAGAAGTTAATAGGTCAATGATACTTGAAGTATAAACAATTTCGTGTGAACAATTTCTTCGTAGTATAGGAAACATGTTTATTGGTTGGCAAGGTATAGACCTGTTAGGTGAAAATAAGTTTTACTAACAAACTAGAACTTGACTTCTGAGACAATATTTTAGAAATCATCATGCTGGAGCGTAGGTAGCTTGTTTTTAGCATGGAACTGCGTTTACACTGCACTTCTTTGTAATGACACAGAACTGAGCGACGATTCCATCCAAGCTTCATGAAGTCGACATATCATCTGATGGAGAGAGACAGAGCAGTGGAGGTTGTGATACTGGATCAAGGCATTTACAGCAAACGTAAGAAGACTATGATCAAGCTCTACAGTTCATTGTATTGAATAGGGGAATGTGGAAGACGCTAGCTAGTGTGAATTCTCTAGTATTCGAGATACGCATTGGCCGAAGTCGGACTAAAAATGGCTGAATTGTCCTGTTTTTAGTAATTTTATATCCATTTATATTAAGATGTGTAAATATCCTGAGTTTGATTCTCGCAAGCGTCAGAAAGTTGTGAGTAGCTTCATCCGTAAAAATATTGAATATGGGTGATCCTGAGGCTTTTAGGTTCTTTCGATGGGAGATTCAGGTTTGTAAAAATATCTTATGGACAGAAACGAAAATAATGTATGTTTCATTTGTCTCAGTCAACTATAGTTAAACTGTGTGATTCAGTTGTATTTCTTCGTTTTAAATGAAGGAAACAAACCGCACGGTAATGCAAATCTTAGAAACCAGTATTGTTTGTCTCTTTGTGCATTTGTACACCGCAAAAGTTTTTCCTTTGGATAGTGGGTCCATTTCGTACCCACAATTTTTTGAGAGGTAGTGGCAAACCCAAGATTGGGTTTAGAGAAGCTGTTCTTTACCTCCCAGTTGTTGGGAGAGAACAGAGTAATAAAAAAACGATGTTAAAGTGTGAATCCTGGGTTCGACACTGCCTCTCAAAAACCTTTAGTACAAAATCGGCATTTTGTACCCACTATTCAAAGGTACAGTTTTTGCAGCGTAGTTTAATTACATAATTCTTTTCTTTATTTCTTCCAGCCTTACAATCCAATTAACAATTTCATTATATGAATATGTATTAGCTTTTTATCCATATGTTATCCTTCCTTGTGCTAATGCGCATTACTAATAATTATTTCAGGTTATTATTGTTTAATTACACTTTTTGTATTTTATCTGGTTTGAGAGATTGCAAAATGTTTGAATTACTTTAACAAGAAATCACGTAGTTAATTTATGTAGTTCTAGTGCTGAGTTCAGATTAGATTTCTCTTTTACTTATTTTGAACAATGTTCTTAGGGCATTCAATGGTCCATATTCGTAATCGGGCACGAATAAAAACACAGTGAAAGAAGGATGATAAAACTTAAGACTCACATCTAAACGATTTCCATTATCTCTGTTATTTTATCCGCAAAATACCACAACGAAACTAAACAATTTTCGAGAAAATTCTTCGAAACACAGTTCTACATCACTTGGTCTGATATCTTGGCTTTTGAGTCTTAACTGTTGGTACTGCTAATACGTAACTAAAGTCGTCGAGAATCAGAAAACAGTGGAACATCGAATGTGGTCAAAATGATTCATGCTTGCGAAATGTTTCAGAAAACTAGATGAATATCACAAGTTAACAAATATGGAGAGGGACCAATATTTCAAACGCGGATCTAAGGTTTAGTCGGTGAAGCTCTCCTTTTGTGAATTAAAGCATATTGGGGTTTTGAATGGTCTTTCGTCCGTGAAGGAATCGAGTCTATTAATTTAGAAAATTCATTACAGTTTAAACAGGTTCTATTCAGCAAAAAGGGTCGAAGTACAACTGCAGAAGTTTGAACACCTAAGGCATTGGAGTTCAATGCACGGTGCAGCTTTGTAAGAAAAACTGAAAATGTTAAAAAAATTATCGAGTCCCTCACATTGAGAACATTATAATGTTACCTCGATTCTTAGAGAGATTTAAACTCGGTGGTGGCCGAATTATCTTGTATTCGCGTTAAATTATTTCTGTGTTCTGTAACTAGAACACTTGTGCCATGATGTGGACTCTGGTGATGAAGAAGCCAATTACACCAAGCTTAAAGAGAACCATCAGAAGATATTAACGGGGATTTGAAATTCGAGACAATGTCTGGATGAAAAATGTCTACTTAGCTTTCATGTAATGATTATCAACTAGGCCACATTATAAAACTTTTTGGAAGAGATAAATGGTACCTTCGAGTTCTAAGAGGATACGGCAAGTAGAGTAACATAATTTGCTTAAATAAAATATATTAGCAACTTTTCGAGGTACAGAAAGATGCAAAATTATATCCGTTTCCAACGTTTCGATAGCTCATCTTCCGTGTAGGTAATATTTCAGCTGATCGTGTACACAGGAGAGCAAATATGCTACATCAGCTGATATTGTCAAATTGGTAAAACAATATAATGTAAGAACCGTAGATTTCCATCGAACTCTACGGTTCTGAACCCAATGCTATATCTGGAGGAATATACCTACTAATTCTTGGAAAGTTGTGTTTATTGTCATGACATTCTGTTTAAAATCATGTTGGACATATATCGAAAGTTTTGTTATATAGATGTAACTCGTTACCTAACTGGGATAAAAATAACTAAATTTCTCAGAATGGTATGCAAAAAATAATAATTTAAACTTGCAGCATCTCTTCAATACTTTCTGTAAATATTCGAATGTAATCCTTTCTTCTTAGATTATTATTTTTATATTATTTTAGAAACAATGAAACTATACTTTGAAAGAAACGTCGAAATCAGTGTTTAGAACAGAAGACTCTAAGCCCGCGTTTTCCTTTAACAATTAATTAAAGGAAAAACATGTTATTTTATCTGGGTATTTGATTCAAAACCAATTTTACCTATTCGTAGAGTATCCAGCTATCACTTCCATAAGTGTACAAAGACCTTTGGTCGTTGAAGTATAATTCATCTTCAGAAGCATTTACTTCAAAAGATCTATCCAGAGGATAAATGAGTGAGTGATGACACATTAAATGTGAATGTTTTCAGTATTTTACTAACTATTTTATGATGTTCAATGCCACAGAAAACGTTTCTTTTTTGTTTGTGTGATCATTCGAACAGACTCCATGGCATGTATTCTCTACTTGGTAAACTGAATTTTGGTATAAGTCATAGTCTCCCTTTTCAATAAAGAAATATACAAAAATCGGAAACCATTCAATTATTGTTTTATGTTGCATCTCTTTGTTCATTTTTCGTAATTTTCAACCGTTGTTATTCTTTGTTCATATTTCCTGTATATGCTGCATACATCACGCACATTTCACATTGATCTGTAAATAAATATATATATGACAAAGTAAAACAAAAAAGCATCAAAACAAAAAGGTCAGAAGGGCACAAGTGCACGCAGATAAATATAAAGAGAGAGAGAGAAAGAAATTAACGTACAGAGAACACTGGTTGTACTAGAGTGACGAGTTGTTGTCTTTGAGACACGCAATGCTGGAATTAATTAACCTCTGTTGGTTTGGCCTGCCTTGTTATGAGTGCACCATAAATAGTCAGAGAATCAGAAGTACTGAACAGAAGTAACGCAATTGCACATACGAAATGATAATTAACGTAAGCATAAATGAACTTCAAGTAGCAATGTTTGTGTTATTTTTTCCCTTTGTTTTGTATACGTGGTTTCCGATGCGCATGTTTTGTTTGTTATTATTGTTGTTGATGATGTATCTGTTTGGTTTCAAACCAATTAACTCAACTCGAGTGTAATACTTTTACGGAACCATCTCACATTGTTCATGAAAGCAATAATGATTTGTAATGATAGCAAAGTTTTTTCTCAATAAAAGATTCTTGAAAAAGAAAAGTGATTCGAATTCCCACGTTCAGACTCATATTGTTTCATTCGTGGAATACCTGTGGGTTATTAGTGCAAATAGGTTTTTCTAATAGAGTCTGGAATGAATACTCATTACTACAGTTTCTGGTCTTTACGTTGGTGAATTCAAATAGTTCTTCACAGGTTTTATATATATTTAATTTAAACATTATCGACTCTAGCAAGAGTAGGATAGTCCATGCGTACTTCCATACTGAAGGAAAGCGAGTTTGGAGTTTTACCGTTATAATTACTGTGCCGTATCGCCAATGTACCGGTAAGATTTATCACATAATAAAGAAATATTTATATTTTCTCTAAAACATACATTCTTTCTCGCCACTAACTAAACAGTTGAGTTATGTTTTATCTCAAAGGGACTGTAGCATCCAAAAAGTTGCTTATAGATCTTTCATGTGATCTTTTCTATGAGATATAACTATCTACAAGGAATCTATACATACATCTAATGAATCTATAAGGAAGCTTGATTATTCTGTAGTATATTTCATCATGTTAGTTTGCAACAAGACATTATGAACGCAACAGAAGATTACTTTCATTTTAAAACGAAACAACTTCAATCACCCCTAACTGTGTGTTAACGCTGACTCAATTTAACTGGTAAGAACGTCGGGTCTTTCGGAGTCAAGCTCAGGCCGGGTCTAGGATTGCCAACTCTTAAATATAGGGCACTGTATAGTCAAAGACATATAATCATATATCCATAAATAAGTGTGGAACTGCTTCATTCTTCAGCATTTCATTTATATTCCTCTCATTAATCAATAACTTTTCTTCAAATATATTTCCTATCTACATTAATAGAAAGTATGTAGAATCTAAATAGATTTATTCGAGGGAAGATCCCTATCGGGGAAAAATGCCAATAGTAGTGTGATTCCATAGATACGACGCTAGATGGCAAACGCATATGGTGTGAAAGAAATAGTCACTATACTCACCAGATAATCTGCCAAGTTCTGACGAAGCACGTCGTTTTTAACACCTCAGTATCTTTGTTTTCTACCTAAAAATAGTTCTCTCTATTCAATAAACAATTTAGGATTTATCACGTCGAAAACGAAGCATATTTACAACCTCGTAATTACCTATTTTCTTATCTAATTCGTCAGGGACTAAATCAGGAATACCTTTCTTGGTCTTGTATTAAGCAGGTACTTTTACAATTATGTTTTTTGGGCACTAACAGTTGCTCATACATGTGCTCATTTGGCTTGGTTTTCAGGTTAAGGAAACATTGACGTTAGGACTGTCAAATATGGGCTCCAAATACGAAAATGTTCCTAAGGAACGAAATTTGAACCCCTCCCTTATACTATTTCTTTAAACTTCTGCTCTCTGTGTATGTTTGTAATACAACTGTGCAATATTTCTAACAAATGTAGCTTTTAAGTAATTGTTTTTAAATGTCATAATAAAATTATGGAAAAGATGCACATAACAGAAAATAGTCAAGAAAAGTTTATTGTTAGGGTTTATTTTATTTTGCTTGTTACTAACACATGATTAAAATTGCAGTTATTTTTAATTCTGGGTTTATAAAATCAAATTTTGCAATAAGTATAACATTTGTCACTTTATTACATGCTTCTGCTTCATTACGCATGTGTCAATTTTCAAGAATATAAGGCTGTACTTCTCTTCCTCGTTCTCCCTTCGTCAATCGGTGACAATGTGTTAGGTCAGTCATATTTACTATTTAATATTTAATCAAGCTCGTGTACCCGTATGCGAAGGTTCGTGTACCTGTACAGGTATGCATACCATATAATGAGAAACCCTGTTTCAGAAAAATAACGTGTAATTTGCTGTGGATAAGTGCTAGATGTACCTATGTTAATACTGACAATACAAATGTTCAATTTCGGTTTTCACTAGCCATAGACAACGAACAATGGATTTGGAAGCATGGAAATTATCCATTCATTCTATTACTCCATCAAACGGTAAAGAAAACACAGCGTTTGGATTTAAACTTTTCATAGTTTGAATGTCTCTTGTAGTGCTGTAAGCTAATAACTTGAGACAGTCTAACTATCTATGTTAGCATTTTATAACATGTATTTAGCAAAAGGTTTTTAAATTGCGAAGACTTGTTTTGCTCAAGAAATCCAATATATATCTTACTCAGTTAACAAACAGTCCTTCACTGTCATAAAGTTTTTTTTTTGATGGGTATACATTATGCAGGCGTTTCTTCATAACTCTTTCGTTAGATGCCGAACAAAGAAGGAAGAAAATAATAAATGAAACAAATGAATAAAAAAAAATTGCGAAAGGTCAAAGCATGCTGCAGGCCAGAAGAATTTCCTGTCTATTCAAGGCGGAGGTAAAAGGCAGAAGAACACCAGTGTGTGTGTGGTAAAGAGAACTACCATAAAAGTTAGTAGAGGATATTTTCTTTTGTATAATAGCCTCAGACACTGTTTGTGTGAAATGTCTTCGCTTGCGTAACCTGAATATTTTCTCCTTTTGGTATTGGTTTTGGTTTTGGTGAGCAAAAATTACTTAATTTGTCTTAGTAAAGTCAGTCTGCCTCAATAAAAAACAAGTTTCATTTTTGCAGCAAAGATGCCATGGCTATTTTTTTTTAAATAATAACTCACTAATCAATATGATAACGTTTCTATTTTCTAATCAAGAGTTTTCAGGTTTAAACAAGGAAATTTCAACTTTAATTCCCTCTTATTCTCATTAACTTCAAAGACAAAACTAAATAGGAAAGCGAAAAGAGTGACGCTTAGATTAGCAGATAATTCGTACTATCTAGGTCCCACATTTAGGTCTAATGTCCGAAAACCACGAAGTTTACCTTCGGAAAATTTTAAAAAATGGGTTTTTAAATCTTTATCACAGTCCCAATCTTGTTTCTTCAGATTATTATCGTTTTGCATTTACCTTATAACTGATAGAAGTCTCTCTCTTCAAACAGCTAGAATAGATTTGTTCGAAATGTCATATTTAAATTTCCAGAGCATTGATTTTAAAAAAAAACAGGTGCAAATTGTAATTAAATGGAGAAATAAATAGTAGTGTGTATTTAGTTTTCGAGCAATGAAGGGTCCTAATTTAAAGAAAGAACTTGGTTGTTTATTACTTTTCGTATTTCCCTTGTCTAAATAAGAGGAGTAAAGAAAAATATTTTATCAAAATCCTAGTACTTGTATGAGGATAGCAACAGTGCTCAGACTGATCAACAAAAATTCTAAGTTTCGTGCTTATAAACGAGAAAAAAATCGAAGGAGGGACGAAAGATAAAAACCATTAAGACAGAGCAAACGCCAAGAAAGTTCTCTTCATTATCTCGTTTTCTGCTGCTTCTGTTTCTTCATTTGTAAAGCGTTTCAAAATCTAGTTCTCCTACACATTCTATTGTATTATTCTACTATTTATAAGATTTTCTGTATTTGAGTGATGACTTCAATTTCTTCAAGCATGATGAAAGACTATTTTACTACGAATTATAGCTATAAAAAATCTAAGAAATCCACAGACTCTAAATTATAATTTGATGGGGGCATGATGAAAATCATAGCAAACGGAAAGAGAGAGAAGTAAATAAAGAGAGAGAGAGAGTTTGTCCATGTTCACAGATGAAATAATTCAAAAGACAATTACACGCTTCAGTGGAACACTCAGTATGTATCAGTTAATGTACAAAACAACTTGTCTTCCGTCTCATTAACTCTGAATACAATTTGCATTTAGTTCATTTAAAACATAAACAACAAACATCTGGTTTTGTTGCTCATAAAGAGCCATATCGTTCCAGGCGGCTTACGGTCAAAGTGATTGTTGGGTAGTGAACCAAAGACTCCAAATAACATGTTATTTGACTTTCCTAATCAGACGCAGCTTGCTATCTAAACACCGAAAAATCAGTTTTATCCTACCGGGTATCGAATCTAGAACCGTTAGCACCGAAGGCGAGACAGTTAAACACTTTGGTTTGAAGCATAATGTCCAACTTTCCCTTTCGAAATTTTACCTATTGGGTTGTGCAGGATATTAAAAAGAATCAATGTTCGAAGGTGATGAAAGAGTGATAGATACCATATCCTTTAGATGGATAATTTTCAAACTTGGTGGCTTCTTAGAAAAGTCTGTGCTCTATTTTAATATGGCGGAACAGTATTTTGCATCTGTATGGTTGACGTGATGGACCTTCCTTTTAAAATATAAGCATAATGTTCTATGCATATTTGGATGTTGTAAGGGCAAGTGAAGCGTTAGGGAAATTACGAAAAGCTTTTAGTGAAAGGTTTCATGGACAGAACGCGTACCCAAAATTAAAAAAAAACTAAATCTCTGACTATCAGATACGTGCAGAAATGGTTAATCTTTCAATGTTTACAATGCGACACTGTAGAAATTGTTAATGAAAATACTAGGTGTAACTTTGTATGAAGTAGTGGCAGAGGTGAACATATCTCTCATATCCCAAAAAAAGGTTACGCATCTCTGAATTCTCGGGCATACGTGTAAAATAACATATATATATGTGTGTGTATGTTTGTGTGCCTCATGCAGTATCTGAGTAGTAGCTTCTTGTCCATACGATACTTTAAAAACGCGAAAGAAACTGCACTATTTCGCGTACTAGGTTCTCCTTCATTAATCATATTCAACGGACATTGCCTGTAATATATATTCGATCCCGATTGGAAAGAACATCTTCCCTTAGTTTTGAGTTAAACCGGAGCTGAAGTCAAACAGATTAATCGGAGATGTCCTTCCGACCAACCAAGACTCACCACGGAACCTGTCAGTGGGAGGTTGAAGAGAGTTTACCCACAAATAATAGTAGTAAATTTAATACAGTTTTAGACTGTAAATTTTACGAAATACAGTAATACGTTACACTATCGTAGGATTAGATGAAAATAATAGTTATAATAGAATGATTTGTATAATAATTGTATCGTTCAATACACCTTTTCAATTCAACAATCAATTAATACAACATACATGCACCAGGGACATACCTAAAATAACTGCTGTGGATCATTACATCGGAAAGCAATAATATAAATGCAATTTCTTTTTATCAACGTATAGGGTTATTGTTCGCATGAATGTTTTCACTAATTCTCATTATTGTAAGTTTTCCTAAATCATCGATGTGAAGCATATACAGAGGGCTATCATTCACTTCCTGACTGCAGAGGGATACACTGCCCCCAATATCCATGAAAGGCTGAAAAGGGTTTATAGTGAAGATACACTTAAAATGTCCGAAGTTGGTCAACAAGTTTAAGGAGAGGGTGAGAAACTAGTGTCGAAGAAAACCTCGAAGTGGAAGAACAGTGACAACTGTAACAGAAGAAGTAAAAAACGAAGTGAATGACTTGATTAGGACGGATCGTCGTCTCACTGTTGCAGAGATGTCATCGAAACTATCATGTGATAGCAATGCTGTCCAGACGGTGATCAAAAGACTAGGATGACGAAAGGTGTACCCAAAATGGGTTTCTCATCAATTAACAGCTGACTTGAAACAGCTGAGACAGGAGGTATGCATGGATCTACTTGATCCATTTGAAGCCCACAAGGATACCTTTTTTTTGACAATGTTTGCATCTGTGATGAGACATGGGCATACGCGCCTCATCCTCCGTGGATATGAGCAAACTTTCGGAGATGGCACTTCGAAGATACTGTACATGTGAAGTGGAAGATGCGATGACCAGTTGGGTGAAGGAGTGCCCAAAGTCATTTTTCCAAAGTGACTTCGACAAGTGGGTTAAACGGTGGCAAAAATGCATTGCCGCTCAGAGAGACTTTATTGAGTAGCACAAGCCTGTAGCTGAACAGTTGCTCTACAAATGTGTGTAATTTCATTTCTTTTTTTTACTGTTTTACAGAAGTTATGGCAAAAGAGGCATTACTTTCGGTATGAACGTTTAACCTCAACAAGTTATGAAACAAAAAATATATTGCGAAAATGACCGGAAAAAAGAAAAATGACATCTGGTGGAACATAAAAGATCAAGCGAAAATACTGAAATACGTAAAGAATGAATTAAGAAGAATGAGTTTAATAAAAGTACTCTAAAACGATCAACAAACAATATTTTAGCTTATGAATAAATGTAAGTTCTTAACTAAAATTGAAACAATGAAGAAAATAATTAACGTCAGTGATAACGACATTAACTTCTTCCTTTCAATTGAATGATATCAAGTACTCGAAAGCTCATGAAAGAAGTACTCATTGCTAATAGAGTAATATGTTCAAAAGATGGCCTACTGTGCAAAGACGACCTCCTCGACACTCATGGTATCTCTACCCGTGAGTGATAATGTTGAAGTCGCTATATTTGACGATTTCAGCATCAGGCGTCTCTACTGGAAATGTGTGCAAGACAGGGAGTTGATGTGTCACATGAGAACACACAATTCAAAAATGCAAAGCCATGTCGCGGCCCTAGTTTGGCAAGGTTCTAACTGTATCTGCCTACCTTTCGAAATACAACCGTTGAAAGTTTCGATGTGCAATCACGTGAACATTACTGAAGGTATCTTTGCGTACATCTCACTTTGCTATCTCCGTTATGCGACACCAGATTACACTCATAATTAAAGGAAATTAAGGCAAGGCTTTTACAAGCCTTTCGATGTCTATCTCAATTTTGACAATTCTGTGAGTTAAAATCTTGTCAACCAGATCCGCGACGTTCAAAATATATGGTGATTTTTTTGTCTCCTTTTAAGCCAGTTTCTTAATAGCTTGTTGGAAACATAGTAGTTTGGTAATCTTGTAAAAAAGAAGCACTATAATCGTAACTAACTATAGTATTCGACACCACTGCACTTTCCAGCAGAGGTTGTACAATGTACACACCTCAGGGCCAGTAGCGATTTCGAATGGGTGTGCTTGTTGGGGTAAGATGGCATGTGATCAGGATAAAACAGTCCATGCTTATCTCATGGAAAATCGTCATAAATCAATACGGAAAGTTCCTGTAGTCATTAGATTTAATGTCTGCGCCTTCAGTTTCAAGGAAAGTTTTGAACATCACAGGAACTGGCATGAAAATAATACATCTGTAGTGCAAGGAAAGGGAAGAGGAAGTCCGTACATCAATCAGATAGGAATTAGGAAAGAGGACGCAAGAAGATTAAAAAAAAATAAAGATATTTCTGGCAATTGTGATGGATATTATTATAAATAGATTTCTATTTAAACAGAAATACAATGTAACGCTAGTTGACTGCTCAGAAATAGGTTTAGATTCTTTACTGTGCGAATTGATGAGTGAAAAAAATACGCTATATGTATGTATTGTTTATATTGTACCAAAGACGTCAGTTGAGAAATATGAGGATTTCTTTTAGTTTATTGGGTCCAAATACATTCCTGGTTGTACTATCCTCATTACCGGCAACTTCAATTTATCCCCTGGTCAATCTGACTTGCTCGAGGATTAAGTTACGTATCAAACTTTGCTAGCTTTAATGAAATAATTTCAACTAAACTCCATTAATAATGTGAAAAATAGTTACAATAGAACTTTGGACTAGGTATTAACCAATTTAGAGAATGCAATTGTTAAAAGAGAAAGTAATACTATAGTTAAGGAAGACCCTTACCATCCAGTTTTCATCGTCACTGTAAAACAAAAGCGCTTATTAGGTTCTAAAATATTATCGAATGTATCATCACATAACCTTCAGAAAGCAAATTTCCACCAATTGTGTACCAAATTTGAGCAGACTGACTGCTATATTCTTAATAATTTCAATGATATCAATTAGTGATGAGCAAAAGCAAGACCACGACCAAGACCGTAGCGGTCGTGGTCTTGCACAGCCGGTCTTGGTCTTAGTATTGCATCGGTATCCCTGGTCTTGTATCGGTATCCCTGGTCTTGGTCTTGCTCGTCCAGTCTTGGTCTTGCATGCAAGAGTCTTGCAAGTCATGCTTTTAAAAAAAATATACGTTTCATACGTAACTTTTACACCAGATATAGGGAATAGTAAAAGCTATGCGTATCATTGCCTGCCTTAATGCGTCAATAGTAACGAAAAGAAGTTTTAATGTATTGTTTATTTTCACGTAAGTGTACAGAATAGAACTACCGAAGTTCAATTTCGCTTTAATTTGAACAACATCACTAACATTTTATTATTTTACTTTTGGTTTACTTGCTGCTTTAGGCACACAACTATGTTTCGTAAGCTTTGACAGAATGCAATCATGGGCTATCGAAAATAATGTCCAAAATAATTTAGACATTGAAGTTCTTACCTTGTAACAATCCATAGAATTGTGCCCTCTGTCATCTTCTAGTCACTGTTTCAATTATTTATCATTCTCCGTGCTCCAGGTAAGTTCCAAAGGAAGACCAAACATACACGGATATTGTGTTTAACTAAAACTTACAAGGGAACTATTTTTGCTGTTCAGCGAGTTTTGACTTCGGACCTTATTTGAAGCATATAGATAGCGAAAATAACACGCACAGACCCGCAGTTTGTCATGTATTTGTGTACCGAATAAGTTGAGTTGTGCAATTTGAGCGACTTTTAAGCAGTAAAATCAACCTTGAAGGTGAAACTTTATATTAACTAAATGAGTTATCAGATGTATTTCCGTAGAACATAAATTTCACCACGAAAATGATGGCAAATTGAATGTTTTTTTACATAAACTCCAGTTTATGATCGAAAATGAACAAAATTCCATAGAAAGTAATGCCATAAAGGAACAACAATACAACTGCGGGAAAGGGGAAAGGTGGGCAGGGATTATAAATACATAAACATAATGGTTTCTAATACCTTTTGGGGGCCTAGGACGTTTGCGATCGCTAAACCACTGATCGACTACACGGTTATTTAATGCGGACATTTTAAATAATACAATTTTAATTTTTAGTTTTTTACTTTCATTAAAAAGTGATTCAATCAATTTGTTCCCCATCATTTCACGTTTTCGTCTTTTATTTAAAGATAAATGTAAACAAATATTAAGTCCGTTATTATTATTTGGGTTTTTAAAGTTCAACAAACGAATTCTAATTTTACTTATAATTACAACATATTTATTACAAACATTATAGTTGTAAAATTCCTTTTTTTAAAGAACTAACTTTAAGAACGTAACGGAGCCCCCAGGCCTTGCCGAGGTCGCAAATTGCGAAACCACTGGGCATGGGAACGATTTTGCTACGCATCTCCATGAGATGCACTCGCTTTTTTGCTATGCTCGCTCCAGCGCTTCGCTTCTTTCTTAAAAATTGTGTAGTCGATCAGTGGTTTAGCGCTTGCAAACGCCCTAGGCCCCCAAAAGGTATTAGAAACCATTATTTTTTATGTATTTATAATCCCCAGCCCCTTCCTCTTTCCCACAGTTGTATTGTTGTTCCTTTACGGCATTACTTTCTATGGAATTTTGTTCATTTTCGATCATAAACTGGAGTTTGTATAAAAAACATTCAATTTGCGAACACTTTCATGGTAAAATTTCTGTTCTACATGTAAAAGTACCTACGGAAATGCATTTGATAACTCATTTAGTTGGTATAAAGTCTCGCCTTTGAGGTTGATTTTACTGCTCAAATTACACGACTCGACTTATTCGGGACACAAATATATGACAGAGGTCTATGGGTGTTATTTTCGCTATCTATATGCTTCAAATAAGGTCCAATTCCAAAAACATGTCCGAAGTCAAAACTCGCTGAACAACAAAAAAGGTTCCCTTCTTAGTGTTGTTGTTTTCTTCTAAGAAGCACTCATGTCCACAGACAATTGACGATAATGAGACTAGTCATGGCTCAAGCGAGCTCTGGCAGAAGAGTGATAGAAAGTATAATTATTTAGAAATTTCAATTTGAATTTATTTAAGCCTAACAGGCTTCTATGGCCTATGGCTTGGGGCAACAATGGGCAAGTTAGCGGCCAGGGCTTTGAATTAAGGTACCATCCCAGCATTCGCCTGGTGAGACTGAGGAAAACTCCAGAAAACTTCAGCCAGGATGGCTCGGTAAAATTACTTACGAGTTTGTGGACCAATACTTTTCTGTTGAACAAATGTATCAAAGTAAACTTGCTGAATTTGAAGCATTTCTGTGCTCAATACAAGCTCACACGCCTGTCACCTTCTAGCTTATTCTAAAGTAACTTTTGCGTTGCATCCAAAACCATAGCCCACATCTAGTAATATGCCTCCCGACTTTATCTACAAGTGACGAACAATTACCAAGTGTACTGCAAAAACTGTTGTTTTATTCAGACTCAATTCTCCGTAGATACATAAAACAGAACTCAGTTTTCAGTAACACATATCAACAGAGATTTTATAAAATCGACTAGTAGCTTAGAACATAAAGACTTGGTTACAAAAATCAGTACAGACTCCGAACTGACCATAATCCACCTTTATCTGAATCAATAGATCATACCACGACAAACCTAACATCAGGAAAGCCAGGACATCAGATTTCCTTTTGCCCTTTATCCAAATTATCCTTAAGGGGAATGTAAAGCCAAGATCTTCAACAAGAGATGGCAGCACTATCTCCGTGTGTGTCTAATGAATTTTTATCGTTGCACAAAATGTCAATGTTGCTCCTACAAATTCAATCCTAGAGAGTTCAGACTTTCAGGGAAGAAAGTTCGTAAGAAATTCAAGAGTTCTATCCGTGCCGATTTTTAATTTTCTATCTTGTTCATTGTTGAAATCGTTTCATTGTTATTCTGCCCATAACAATAGTGCTGCCATCTCTTGTCGGAGATCTTGGCTTTACTTGGCCCTTAACAGAAACTTTATTTATTCTATTGTAAGTTTAGTGTATAGTAGTGTAAAGTGTTAGTTTAGTTTAGTATGCTACAGTAACAGCGGCATGATTCTCAGATCCACTCACACGGTTCGCACAACTGGGAACACCTTCACTACAGCGGTATTTTTACAGAAGCCAAAGAAATTCAAGTGAAGGATATAATGATTTCTACTTCCTTTCCACGTTTTAAAAATATCCAAATAGTGCGTGTGCAAGACTCTTGCAGGCTGGTCTTGGTGTTGCAGGTATGGTCTTGGTGTTGCATCCCTTGGTCTTGGTCTTGGTCTTGGTCTTGGTCTTGGTCTTGGTCTTGGTCTTGGTTTTGGTCTTGGTCTTGGTCTTGCATAACTGCAAGACCAAGACTCTTGCGCTCATCACTAAATCAATGTTAAAATTTATAAATTTTGTAGCATCATTTACAACATTTATGACAAATGCATTTTACAAATGAAACAATCAAAAAGACATTTATCCCTGTTAGTTTACCCGGGATATTATTATAAAATTGAAAACAAAATCACGTCATTACAACAAATTTAAGCAAGGGATGGGAATTTTAGACTATCATAGAGCTAGTTTTGTAGATTAAGAACTTGAACAGCAAACCTCGGCACCTTAATACAAGCTTGTTATCGTATAACAATTATGACTTAACTAGCAATTCAGAAATTAAAATTTCATTTGCCAGTTACTTTTAATCAACGTTAAGTTAAGGAAATGTACAGTCCACTATACGTTTTAGTATAGGAACATCTCTTAGATGCATTTAAGGGAAGTCCACTGTAACGAATCATTCCCTAATAACAAATTTGACTCACCTTTCACCCAAAATATTAGCTGCGGATACAAAGTTCAAATAGGTCAACAATTGACAAACAATATGTCTATTTCTTGGTGCCTCATAAACGAAGTTGGCTACACTGACGGAAATACGTAAGTTGCGATGCCGTGTATATTCGGATCAGTGTTCAAATGCAAAGCGCCAACCATGAACCTTTATAGCATTTTGTGTATGGAAAGGTAGGGATTACGCAAGTATCGTGTATACAGCATTCGTTTCCAACCAGAAAAATGAATGTATATAAATTAACTTCTTGAAAATGGTGAAAAGAAATCGTTTTTTTCTTTGTTTTTGTTTTTTTGCATGCGATGTTTGGTTGTTCCTTGGTCAGAGTTATCTCTACTGCATGTCAGCTCATGATCACATAAATTACATACAGAATGCAAAGAGAAATATACAAACAGTAATGATAGAAAGAAAATAATGGACATTGAATCAATTACTACAACAGCAATCCCATGCACAGGAATTCATACGACTCTAAAAAATTGTGTTGTGCACTTATTGACTGAGCAAAATGTAACCATAGTCTTACAATAAGGTCTGTCAATTATGTTGATGAATGATTGCTGTTCTGTCCGGAGGCAGGTTTGGGGCAAAAGGCGTCGGCAAGATTGTTCCCTCGAGAGGCACATAGACGCATATGGTATTTCTGAAATTAAGGAGCAAATTTGGAAGTGTTTTCTTACACCAGAACAAGAAAAAAGGCTCTATGAAGGTTACAAAATAATGCGTAGTTCCGGAGCTATTGGCGTGCAAATTTCGGGCGGCATCGTCACAAATGACGTCATATATTCAGAAATAATGACGCAGGTAGTGTCGCTTTTGCAACTGATAATCAAAATTGTACCCAATACAGATATTTCAGCAAATTGTATGATTGGAGAATGCTGCTTGAGAGAGGGGATTTCTATACTTGTCCATACGAATTCCGTGACAATGAAAAGCTATGTAGGCTATGCTAGCTCTCTGAAGCATAAATTCTGTTACAATAAATGCATTGGAGCTACGTCACCATTTGTGGAGACGATGTCTTTGTGACGATGCCGCGCTAAATTGCAATTCCCTAACGTCGAAATGATAGATCTTTAGAGATGTTGGCAAAGGAACGTTTGCTAGTTACATGATCCCCGATGCTTTACTATTGCTTTGCTCTAGGCACAGCACCCAATATAGGGATAGAGATGCTAATGCAAGATTCAGAAGAGACATGGAATGGTGTTAGTTACAGGCCAAATATCGTTGCGTAGCCCTCCTTGCACAAAGGTTGGTTACAATGCACCGTCGTAAGCAAGTTGTATAACATAGGCACACGACGAGATTATGCTATGAACAGATGACAGGAGTGATTGCACTCGATGGAGTGACGAAAGCACAAATGAGGCTTGCACCATGCACAACGAAGCAGTATATTTAAAGTATAGTCACCATCTTCACATGTTGTGGTTTCCTTCGCCAAGCAGAACTGTTGAGGTGTGGCGAAATCTGGAGATCGCTGCTATGTATAGCCTGTAGCAAACCACGAATATTTGATCATGTCGCGTAATCGTGGGGAACTAAACTGATAATGAGTGAAGGATTGTAGTTTTAAAATATTGTTCACGGGGGCTGAGAGTTTTCCCACCTAGACTATGGGACCTAGGTGTCATATTATTCATAAAATATGATCAAATAGGTGAGCGTATTTTGATATTACTTGCTTAAGACTGTGAATGGCTAAAAAAAAATTGTTGGTTTCAACGCGTGCGATTTACTCAACGTCACTCGCTAAGTACGCGACTCATGGATTCTACCTCAACATTCTAGGAACCTTTTCAGAATTATGTTTTTCGTTTTCGCAGTTTTTTTACCTTTTTTTTTTTTTTTTTTTTTTTTTTTTTTTTTTTTTTTTTTTTTTT